>JASDQU011402278.1:43828-55272 GCA_032191745.1 Picea mariana
CCGTTTTTGTCAAAGGGGGTCTTTTGGCTCCAAAGTCAATTTCCAAATCAGCAATGGTGATAATGAGCTGCCAACTTCTATTCATAGACTTTTTGGCCTCTTTTTGTCACTTTTTTGGCCTCCCTTATCAGTTTCTTTATACCAAAATCCATTTAGAGTGATTCAGGAGTTATATGGGAGGGATTTGATCGGGTATTGGGACACTTTTTTTGAGTTTTGAGAAAATTTTGATGGCCCATGAAATTTTTTCCAAGAATCAACTTGAGCATATAGGTTAGGTTACTACCCCGACTTTTGCATCTCGTTGTCTTTTTCCTCTGCCATAGGATCGATCCCATCAGGTTGTGACACAAAACCGTCATATCTGCTTTAGAAGTGTTGCAACTTGGCGGTAGAGCTTACTAGAACATGGATGCCCTAGGTAGGCCCTGGTTGCATTATGGTGTCCATGACATCTTTAAAACAATGTAGGCTCAGGAGTCCTTATAGTCTTTCCTAAATATGAGTTTGAGCCTCATTTGCATGATTCTTCTTCACTCTTGATCTCACCCTCAAGACTCCCAAAAAATAACGGGTCTCCTTTTAAGCCCTTTTCAGACCCTCTAAACATGAAAAGATTGCCAAGCAATCTTGTGGCCTTTCACACTCATTAAACTGAAATTTGAAGTCACGTCTGTCTGGCAGTAGTTTACCCCTTTTTCAGTCTGAACGGTCAACTGTACGAACAAAGGTATACTCTATGGAATTTCATCTCTATAGAAGAATACTCTCAGGTATAATTTTATCCCTTTTTCGGGCCCGAGGGACTAAACTTACGAAGAAGGAACCCCCACAGAGTCCATAGTTAATCTCTTTTCAGACTCCCTAAAATTGAAAAGATTGTCAAGTGACCTTATTCTTTCACACTCATTAAATTGGTCCAAAAGAACATTCCTGACGGAGTCCATAGTTAATCTTTTTTCAAACTCCTTAAAAATGAAAAAATAGTCGAGTGATCTTGTCCTTGTCACACTCATTAAAATGGTTTTGAATCGACTTCTACTCGGTGCTAGTTTACCCTTTTTCGAACGGACTAGACTATATTCGAAAAAGGTACCCCAATGGAATCTCCTTTTATGTTTTTCAGACTCTTTAAATATGAAAAACCACTGAGCTTACCCTCTCTAGGCTCATTAAACTTACATTGAAGGACGTTACCATTGTGTGTTTTATTAACCGCATTTGCATACCTTATACACTAGCCTTGTGACAATTTGCTTCTGCGTCTAAAACACCTTTGGCCACCGGAGGATTTTTCCCAAGTATCATTCTACTAGAACATCAGTCTTGTCCTTGTGCCTTGAACTTGTATGTTTGCTACACTCGTTCCTCCCTTGTAACGTAATATTCCTTTATTCTTTTTCCACAAATATTGAAAAGAACAAAAAAATCAAATACACCCCAAAAAGAAGAAGGGAAAAGTATTTTCTTTATTTCTGTTCTAAGACTTTTGCGACCATTGTTTTGATCAGAAGGTTCTTTCGGATTCATTGCATAGGTTTTTTATTTTCGACGTTTCGGATTCATCGCATAGGTTTTTTGATTTTCGACATTTCGGATTCACAAACGCTTTCCTGATGATGGACCACACTAGTTTGGTCCGAAACGTCGAAAATAAAAAAACCTATGCGATGAATCCGAAAGAACCTTCTGATCAGTATTTTCTTTATTGGCAGCATAATGAGTTGCCCTTGGATAAATCACATCTGTCCATTTTTTCATCAGACTATGGGATGTAGCATGACCTTAGGAAGTTTTTCTCGCTATATAGAGTTGTTTCCTCCATCGTTTGGTTATCCTTCCAAACATATGGAGAGTTTGTGTTGCCTCCCACTTCGTAGACTTATGATTAACATACATGCTACCTAGGTCTCATCATTTGTCGTGCTATTTTCCAAGGGAAGTTTGTCACTAAGCTTGAGTTGGCCCCTCTCCAATATGTCTCTTGTCTGCATACCCAGCCATCCTGAAAATCCAATCAAGTCCTTGTTCGAAATCACTGAAGCCTTTAGTCTGATCATCAAGATTATCAAGTCCATGACCGACGAGTTGTCGAAGACCTCTGGGTAGTGCAGTCGTACACTCATTTTACACTCCTACCCGAGCTTTGAATATTTTGAAGTTGTTGCTCGAGCTCTAAAGATCTCATCTCCAACCATCAGGCCGAATCAACTTCTGGAAGATGGATACTCTATATGTATATCTTTCTGATTTCGAGATGTAGCTCCACTGTGTATTGTTCACGGCTACTCTTTATAGTTCTTTGACATGGATCTACAGTGTATTTGATTGGTAGCCATGGTTCTACTTTATTCCGAGCATGGGTATGCCTACCTTGGTGAGACATTTGTTCTTTTGTAGATGACACCTCCCGGTTCTTGATCCTTGGGCTCAATCGTTCGGCACATTAGTAAATATTGGTAATGTATTTCGGCCATCAAATGCTCTTCTAACCTCACACATTAGGGGGCATCTGTTATAACCCTAAATTGCACCACACATGCTTACTTGGCATCAGGCCAACTCATATCCCTTCTTTTCCAAAACACTGCTGAACAACTCGTTGAAAATCCTCTTGAATAAAGGCGCACGCGCCCTAATCCATTACTGCATGCATGGACACGCTGGCTAACTCAAAACAGCCCATGTGGACCGACAAAAGCATGAAAAAAGGAAAGTTGTCGATGGAACAAAAAGCTATGGGTGAGCTAACTGAAACTCCTGGCCATGGATGGATGAGGGTTCGTCCAAATACCTAGCTCCTTCTAGCCTATAAAAGAAGGGGTAGGGGTCCCATTTGGAAAAAGGAAAAAATATTGCAAAGAAACTCTGCCCATTTACGTATTCCCATTGTCCCAACCCTTTAGCCTTTCCTTATGCCAAAGGAGATTCAAAGAAAAGCAGTTGGAGGACAGAAGAAGAGGATCCCAGGATCAGGTTCAAGGAGTGGTGGCCGGTCTCAACTTTTGTAAGTTGACTCATTCAAAGTAATAAAGAAAATTCTTTTCCTGTCCCAATTCATGAAATTTTTATGGTTTGATTAGTACATGTTTTGGATTTCTACCCGTTAGTATATAAGTAGTATGCATGCATAGTTGTTGCTTGTCTTGGATGCAGGTCAGATTTGGAAGGAGTATTGCGAACAAGTAATCAAGCACAATGGAGGATCGACATCAAACGCCGGATACGAGGTAGGTTGATATTTCCATGCATTTACTAAGAAAAGGGGATTTAAATCTAGGGATGAAGGTAGAAATTAGTTTCTCTTCGATCATATCTGCATGAAAAGTCTGAACTCTATTTGCTATTCCATAGGGAGATTTTTCCAACAACAACGATTCAATCTCCCGATGAGATGGATAGCTGAAGGAACTTCACCCTTCGGTATTTAGGGATTTAAAATTTTCAAACTTACACTATCTTTCCATTGTACTATGATCAACGGTTGAGAATACACCCAAAGTAATATTTCAAATCAGACGACTCGTGCCCTTGATGATGTGGTCTGCCACATGTCCTTTGCTAACGTGGTCCCCTGACTTGGTCTACCATAGGTCCTTTGTTGACGTGGTCCTCCATATGTCCTTGCCGACGTGGTCTGCCACATGTCCTTGCAGATGAGGTTTGCTAACATAATATGCCATATGTCTTTGCTGGTGTGGTCTGCCATCGTCGTTTGTCACATGTCCTCTTGAATCGGATGGCTGAGGATTACTTTGGATGATCCGATGGTCGATAATTTATTTCGGCTCTCCGGGTCTCTGGGCTTCGGGAATTTCAAATCTCATAGTTTTTGAAGCGTAACCTCCTCACATCTTTAGACCTGAAGTGAAAGATGTATGTTCGATCATGATCTTGGATCAACGACTTGATATGTCTATGGTGCTGCGCTTCTAGATTATCCTGTCCTTCCACTTAGAATGATCCAATGGCTAACAGAAATTCACATAAATGAGATCTCAAATCTTACCTTGCTTATCCTATCCTTCCACTCAAAAATGATCTGACAACTGACTGGAATTCAGGTTTGATCAGACGGCTGACAAGTATTCAAATAATCAAATTCTCAACCCTTTAGCCTCGCTTACCCTATCCTTCCACTTTAATATGATCCGATGACTGACAAGAATTTGGGTTTGATCTGACGGTTGACGAGTATTCAGATAATCAAAATCTCAAAATTTTCCCTCCTTATCCTATTCTTGCACTTTAAAGTGATCCAATGGTTATGAAAAAACTCGAAGCATATAAATGATTGACGATGATTACAGAACCACAGTTTGCAAGTGATTTAACTCGTCACCCAAACTCTGCAATTTGAAGTTGTGCGTTGTTGGTGAGTCAACCACAGTCGTTGATCTTTGAAGTTATAAGATCTGATGGTCCTAACTAATTGCAGGATTGGAAATAGAATGATGTTTAATTCTCCTTTGAATATCCACAATCTATCCCTGCCGTAGATTTGGCAATTGTGCATCCAACGATCATGACTCAATCTGACTTAAACTAATCATTTGTTGGATCAACCATAGTCATCGATATTCGAGTCTATTATATCTGATGATCTAGACCAATTGCGGGATTGGACCTAGCGAGTCGTTTAATTCTCCTTCCGATCTCTGTAATCTATCCTTGTCATTGATCTGGCGATTGTGCATCCGATGGTCATGACTCAATCTGACTTAAACTAATCGTTTGTTGGATCAACCACAGTTATTGATATTCAAGTCTATGAGATCTGACGATCTAGACCAATTGTGAGATTGGAACTAGTGAGTCATTTAATTGTCCTTCCGATCTCTGCAATCTATCCCTGCCGTTGATCTGGCGATTGCACATCCGATGGTCACAACTCAATCCGACTTAATCTAATCGCTTGTTGGATCATCCAAAGTCATTGATATCTGAGTCTATGAGATCTGACGATCTAGACCAATTGCAGGGTTAGAACTAGCGAGTTGTTTAATTCATCTTTCGCTCTTCGTAATTCATCCCCGTCGTTGATCCGGCTTACAGATCCGATGGTCACAATCCTCCAATGGTCCTCAAGCCCACAGTCACTCATATGACCGATGTCCGTTATATGAGACGATCAACACCGTTAATTTCTTGATCGGACGACTACTGAGGCTTCTCACCTTTTCCTGTGCATTGGTCGACTTCTGAATATTTCCATCGATCCCGACGATACTTTTGCAATGCACTCTTCCTTCTGAGCTTTGATCTTCATTCGCTTATGTACTGTGTTTTCCCTTTTGATATTTGATCTTCATACTATTTGACATCTTCTGCTAACTAATATACTGTTGACATCAATGACAATATCATCTCTGGTAATTCATCATTAACAATAGATCATCACATCGACTGTTGACATCAATGACAATATGTCCAACACTGTGAAAAAACTCTACAGTTTTTGTAGCGCCATTCCTGTGAAATAGCTATGCAATTTCCATAGTTCCATTCCTGTGTTTGGATAGGAGATTTCATAGTGCCTTTGGTAGCACAACTGTAGAAAAACCTGTATAGACAATTCTGTAGCGCCATGGCGCTACAAAATCTTTGTGTTTTTTCTATGTGATGTAACAATTATTCAAAAACACAAAAATCTTAGTTGATGGACTAAGAGCAGGGCTATGCATGTATAGGTGGAAAAATCATACTTCCTTGAACATTTCAAACTTGCAAAAAGTGATCACCCATAAAAATGGATCTGTCACCCCCCCAAGTACTTCCTCAATCTAGCACTCCTCCTTGTTGTAGGAGAACTTCCCTTTGTCATGGAAACCTCTCTTTTTTTAGTAGGGGTACTCTTCTCTACTGCAGGTTCATCTCTTTCTATTGCAACTTGTAAGTTCCTGTGACCTAAATCATTCTTCAAGAGCTGCAATTATTCCTTGAGCTTCATGTTTTGGGATTGAATACTTATGTTTTTACTGTACAAAGTCTTAAGTTGTCTATGGAGAGGTAAGAATCTTCTTGATGTAAACCTTTCCAAATCAAGGGTTTCATTGTACATGTCCATGAAATCCTTCATCTTTCTTCTCCCAGTCAAGCTTTTTTCCTTCAAACAGGCAACTTCCTTTCTAGCATCCCTGAGTTGTCTAATCAATCTTTTGAAAGTGGGATTGTCAGGGGGAGTGTTGATGTTGATAACCTCAATATGATTCTTAGTGGATTTACCTTTACTGTTATCTTTCTGCTGAACATAGGCTTTGGCTATAACCTCAATAGGCTCCTCAATGGCTTCATCTCTACCTTTAACTTTCTTTGGGATTGAAACCTTGGGTATGGATTCTGCTTCAACAACTTCTTTGTGGGATGATGATCTAATAAAAGGCCTCCTAACTTTGATCTTAGCTACTGGAGCAGGTGAAGGGAAACGCAATTTTATCCCCCTCTTGGCTGTGGTTTTGGTTGATGAAGGAACTTATTCCAATTCAGGTGCATAAGTAGGTGAAAATTCTCTCTGTGGGGAGTGATGAACCTCCCTCTCTTCTTATTGAATTTCCTTAGGGGTTTCTTTGTCTTGGGTAGTAGGTTTTTTTTTTCTCTTCTTTCTTTTTCTTGTTGGGGCAAAAATACTAGATGGAAAAGGGATTTGCATCTTGTATTAAGGGGTAGAGGCTATATCTAGCTACATATTGGCAGAGACAATGAACTGTTCCCAAGAAATGTTCATTTTCTTCAGCTCTTCCATAACCAACATCTTGATCAACCCAGAGTGGAAAACACTAGAGTTCACATCCTTGGACTTGGCTTGGACTCTTTCACACATCTTTCCCATACTTCTCAATAGATAAAAAGGGATATTCATTGAATCCTTACCAGTGAAATGTAGCAAGAGTCTTATGTGATACTGATATATCATGTTAAATATTCCCTCACATGTAAAATATCTTTGGGTAATCTTCAACATTTTATCAAAGCCTTCAACTAGGTAGCTCCTAGGCATTCCCTTAGACAAATTGTATTTATGATAGTCTGGTTTGAGGAAATACTTGGAAAAGTATACATTGTGGATCATGGATTTGAACCACCTCTCACCAGTGTTTTGTATCTTAGTGGTTGCTGCAATAGAGGCCTCATATACCTCAAACTCAAGGTTTCCTACCTTGGTCCTAATGCCATAAAAGTGCAATGCAAACTGCCTTGCTACTTCAGGGTGTCCCCTATGCATGTTTTGAAAAAAAGAGAGGCATTCAACCCTTTGGAACCCCCCCCTAACCATAGTCTCAACATCAAACATTTGCATATCAGAAGGATCAGTCCTAACCACACTCCCTCCCTTTTGAGACTTCTTCCTTTGAGTTGTATCCATGGATAGAAACAGGGTATCAAATACTGTAATGCTATGAGGGGTATAGAAACCAAACATAGGCGAAGATCTATGAGGTTTGAAGGTGATCAATGGTTACTCTTTCATGGATTTTCCTTCGAATCACTTTTTAATTAACAATAGTCTGGTCTGATGGTTTTAAAAAATGAGGGAAAGAAACTCTAAGAAAATGTATGCAGGGGTGCATTGTTCAGGTTTAGACTATCATTATGTCACCATACAAGGTCATCAAAGATTTAAAATGTAGGGGATTCTATCCTCCTCACTGCCAGCGGAATTTGAGATAAAAACGTAGGTTGACACAGTGAATAAGGGAGGATAATGCATGGATACATGAACATAGAATATGGCACTAATCTAACAAGGAAAATGCAGTGTTGGGAGAGAGGATCTGTAGCATAGTTTTGGTAGCGATTTCTGTAGTGCAATGTGGACACATGAGCCAAGTGGATGAATGGGCATTCAAAGATCTGAAGTAAAATGGCTTGACATTAGTATAGGAAAAAACCAATTGGAAAATGGCTATGGAGTCTATGGCAGAAGAGGTATAGAGGCTAGTAGGTGGGAGAATATGCAGCCTGCAGTGCCAGATTCTACCAAAAGATAAGGCAGGGGTATCTTAACACTTTTCCATGCAATTGGAAAGGCTCACGAAATACCTGGAGGTTATGGTTGATGAGTGGAAGATCTGCAACAAGCTATGGAATTGTTACATCCACCTCAACCTCCAATTTAGCTCGAATAGTCGATCCCGTAGTGCAATACACAACTTTTTCTGAACTAGTGGTTTCAACAATGTCGAGCTTAGGAGAAAAATTTAAAATTGATAAACAGTTAACAACCTCATAAATGACCAAATCTCAATATTCCTTTTGAAGAAAAGGGTGTTGAAAACAATGAAAGACATGACATCAGCTGATGATGGAGAATGATGGTAAAGGAGCATAAGGATAGAGGTGCGCTACGAAAACACCTAGTGAGTTGGCATTGCCCTTTTTAAAGTTTGATTTGAATCCTTAATGGGCATAGGGACATCATGGAAAGGATAAATATCATGAGTTGATGTAGTGACTTGTCAGGTTATTAGGATCATGGGGTTGATAATGCTTGGTGTCAAGTCAAATGGTGAGTCAAAAGACATAAAATATAAAATGAACCTAGGCTATAACCATATGTGTGGGCCATAAATATGAGATAAAACCCAAGTCTTTATTTGTTTAGACTAACTTAAGAAAATAAAAAAAAATAAAATAAAGAAAACCTAAAGACTAACAGATAAAAATTAAAACCTAAGGGACAAAAGACCCATGGAAAATTCATGTGATAACACATCCCACCACAGCGTTGCATGTCCTTTTAATATGGTGACAATATGCTTCACCTTCTTCTCCTCGTCAATGTATTTATAGTCAAAGTACTTGTCCATTGACCTTATCCAATCTAGCAATTCTTCAACATCTAAATTTCCTTCATACATTGAGATGTCTATATTTTCTCTAGCTCCCAATTTAACAACTGCTTTCAGCAAGCACTCTTCTGTAGCATCCTCTACTACAGCTTCTTCAACTTCGACTTCTTCATTTTCTGCATCATTGACGTCTCCAACATCAAGTGCTCTCCTTTGTGTTGTCTCCATAGCATCAAATCTTGCACGAAGTTATCTCATCTCCCTTTCCACAACTCAATTTTCTACAGGTAGCTCTGCACGTCTTCTAGGCGGCATGGTGATGAAATTTCTCCTTTACACAACTACCACTTGATGTATCTGATACCAATAGATGTCATCAGACTACTTCTTTTCACCTTTTCATGCTATTTGCAAGCAAATTTCCGCTCTGATACCAATTGATGATATCAGACTATCTCCTTTGTCTCTTGCCTGCTACTTGAAATAAGAAACAAGCTCTGATACCACTTGATGAAACTCCCCTCCCCTCTTAGAAATTATGTGACCTCCCGGTCAAGGATATTTGAAACACTTAAGCCAAATTGTCTTTTTAGGCCTCTAGAAGACCCTAGAACAACTTACACATGCCTTTGATTGTTACCTCGTAGGTTTGAATTACCCGCACAGTCATTTTATAGCACCTCTGGTAACTTTAATTGGCATGCGCTAACTCCACTGGCTAGGCTCTTCTTCTCTATGATCGTGGGCTATAACATTGGGCCAACCCTCTTCTTGACTTCAAGCTTCGGAAATATTGCGACCTCCACACTTGTTTTCTTCCAAAATGTGTTTTCGTCGAAACACACAGATCTCTGTTGCGTGTCCTCTTGGATCTGATGGTCCAAATCTACTTCGGCCTTTACAACTTCGCGATGATTGCACTTTCTCCATGCAATTTCTACTGAACTCTCTAATCCACTTCCACATATCCTCCTCACAGCCAATGGCTAGGACCACTCTGCAACTATGGTGACCTCCACTCTCACAACGCTTCCAAGCCTCCGAACCACGAAGTGCCGAAAGTCTCCACGGCTAACCTCCATGCAAATATCCCAGATCTAAAAGTCTGGAATGATCTCACTTCCTCCTAAACGGATCTTGCTCGTTAAATTGGGGAACCTTCAAGAACTACTCATTATTGAAGGATTCTTGCTACTACCTCTTTTGAGATTGTTCCTTCTTTAAACCTCTAACTACTCATAGATTTTCTTCGACACTTAGTTGAAACTTACCCTCTGCACACCTTGCAACAGGTTTTCCTCCACAACTTAGTTTCTTTGTGGATGACTACGCAAACCTTGTGACAGTTCTTCAACACTCTTTTGTAAATACTCTTAAGTTACTCCTCCTAGACTTGTGAGTCAAAATACTCTGTCAACACACTCCTTGCTGACAATATGCACTATATGCATACAAAGCTCCAAGTTATCTCTCTTGGACTTGTTCCTCCTCGCCACTCTAAACTTCTCAGAATGAATCCTTCTATACTTAGCCAAGTATGAACCTTGCGCACTCCTTGCAACAAAAGTCCTTCAACTTGAATCTTGATGGGTGACTATGCACTCCTTGCAATAGTCCTTCCATGGCTCAATTGTTCCTCCTGAACAATATGAATCTGAGTGTGTTTCTACCTACGCACACTTTCAATTTATCCCTCCTGAACTTTCTGAATCAAAACAGACTCTATTGATGCACACCTTGTGTACATTTATGCTCTCCTTGCATAAAAAAGTTTCACTCTATCTCTTCTGATCTTCTCAGTCGAAATAGACTCTGTCAACGCACACCTTGTAGAGACTATGCAATCCTTGCATAGGCTTGTCAGGCTGCTAAATTATAGCTTTTAAGTGTCCCGAATCACTAAATTGTCAAACCAGGGCTAGTATACTTCGAGCTGATACACAGTATGTGCAGGCAAGCGTCTAGTCTTTTATTCGAATGCTATCCTAAAAATAAAGCACACACCTATTCTAAGAATTTGAATTCTGATNTCTATTCAAAAGCACAGTTCTACAAAATCATTCTAACTCTATGTTTAACCATCTACCATCAACACTATCATTTAAGTCATGACACACAGAGTACTATCTGAACTGCATTCATTCTGGGAATTCAAAACAAATCTAATGCTACCTACAGGAAAACAAATCTAATGCTATCTACAGGAAAAAAAATCTAATGCTATCTACAGGAAAGCAAATCTAATGTTAAAGCAAATCTAATGCTAACTACAGAAAAGAAAATCTAATGCTATCTAACTAGAAAACAAATCTAATGCTGCTAACTGGTACCAGGAGCTCCTTCTATCCTAACTGTAACCTATCTATCCTAAGCACACAACGCAACTACTGTTTAACCAAGAAAAATGCATGCTACTCTGAGTTAAGAAAAGAAAGAGAAAAGCCAAACAATCATATGCATATGCGAACTCTACAGGCATTAGTACTGCGTTTAGCATTCACCAACAGGAAAAGATATGGTCTGGAAATCGAGTCTGTTAAGGAATGCATAGCACGATTCTGAAGCGTTTAGACTGTAGTGTACACAAGCATTCACACACCATGATAAAATGAAACTATAATAAACCAAAACAAATCTGTAAACGCTAAGCAAACC
>JASDQU011402280.1:7329-19006 GCA_032191745.1 Picea mariana
CTACATTTTTCCTTTATTCCCTCTATTCATCTCTCTTTCTCCCTCTCTCCCTTCCCTTTTCTCTCTCTCTCCCCATCTCTCTCAATTTATCCCCCTCTCGATATTAGGGTTTCTACGAGATTTTCCATAATAAAATGTATGTATACATCTCTGACTTGGGTTGTGAAGTACGCTTCTCTTCCTCTATTACTCCCACCTATTCCCACCATCTCCCTCTCCCTCTCCTTCTCCCTCTCCCTTCCTCTCTTTCTTTCTCTCCCTCTCCCTCCCTCACAACCCACTACCATATTCTCTTTCCCTACATTTTTCCTTTATTCCCTCTATTCATCTCTCTTTCTCCCTCTCTCCCTTCCCTTTTCTCTCTCTCTCCCCATCTCTCTCAATTTATCCCCCTCTCGATATTAGGGTTTCTACGAGATTTTCCATAATAAAATGTATGTATACATCTCTGACTTGGGTTGTGAAGTACGCTTATCACATCGTTGTTAAAGTGTTGAGTTGTGTGCAGTTGTGTTAATGACCAACTACAAGTTAAATCATAGTTGTTTGAATGATTGATCCAGACGGAAAGGTAAATTAAGGCCACGTCTTGGCAGAAAATACGAACACTAACAATCTTGCGTCTACATAGTACTTCAATCTGTAATGGTGGCATGTTAACAAAGTCTCATCCCATTCATTGTTTCAAAGATGTTGAATAGGGAGACGCTAGAGCTTTATGCTCTGTTCAGTCTAGTATGAGGGTTTTATTTTTTTTCGTTCCCTATATCATACAAATAGATTCAAACCCAATTTATAGCGTTGCCATCCACTGGTAATTAATCCTCCTCTACTAGCAGGTTCGTTCAACTTTTGTTTCTGGTAGTCATTCTAATTCGAAAATGATGGTATAATGTTTTCTTTTCTTGCACAGTCTGTATCACTTTGGTTCTAGTAACTTATTCCAAAATGGCATGTTTGTGTGTGTTCAACTCTAAATGTGAAACGCGGTTTATATCCAGAGTTGGTAGATTGAGTTTTACTCTTTCCTTGTATCCAAATCGTATTAAACAAGGTTTTGACTACAAACAAATATATATATATATATATATATGTGTGTGTGTGTGTGTGTGGAGCATTCCCTTAGTTCATAAATAGTTTCTTTTATTAAATATTATCAGTGTGCATACTACACTGCTTTTGGTAATGAACAATTTTCCTCTAGCAACTCATCCGAGCTATCGATTTTATGGTGAGAGATGAATTTATTTACAGTATGTACTTCAGGTTTGCACTATTCTCATATGTATTGAACATACTATGCTTGTGGCTTTTGTACATGGGTTTGCGGATACCCCGGAGCGATGCCACACTCAAGGACCGTCAATTCCAATTGTCGAATCTGGTGTTCTATTGGATACCCTTATACTCTCTTCATAGAGTATAATGAGTTTCATGTTGAGAATCAACTGCACGAATCGTTTAGTAATAAAGAGTCTGATTATGATTTATTTACTTTCTTGTTAAAACAAATAAGAGCTCATTATTATTTTGTGAAATAATGGCACTAGTTGTTAGGAGGAAAATCATTCTATGGCATGTGGCAAATCACAACATATGGAAATGATTGTAGAAATCGACTCTAATCTCAAGTATGTTATATAAACAAATATGCTAACAAGACAATATAAAGAGCCTTCCTCATTCAGAAGTTCAATGAAGTCCATCGTTGAGCACTTAACTCAAAGCAATACACTTGCAACTTGTCCCCAACAACCAAGATACGCAAGCATATTGTGATAATATATAAAGTTAGCACATACAATAGCATAATCCATCAATTTTCATAACAAATACGGCCATGGAATACAAATTCAAATATATGCAAAACATTAATTGGACGAGAAAAGAGTATTTCTATTAAAATGTTATCAACGAAAGTGTAAGAATGAAAAACCTTTGTGTCGGCACATTCAGAACCAAGAAACTAAGTCCCTTCTAGCTGGGCCTCCACTACTTCAATCCTCCACCAAAGGCAAGCTCATATAAGAGAGACAATGAGGTTCTCCATCAAATAGGGAAGAGCTTGGGGGTTGAACAATGTGTTCAAACTTAAAAGGACAAAGGGATACAGACTCAATATGAAGTGAATAATTTCTCCAGAGTAACTTTGCTCTCAAAGTTGAGTTCTTCTCCCTTTCTCCATAACTTGGATATGACCCATTTATAACCTTCAAATGGAATTGAAGGGCTGAGTCGGAACGTTTCCAGTATATGGAAGGTCAAGGATCATTGATCTCGTGATGTGACATGGAAACCCGACACCATTTTTTAATTTTGAACACAAAACCCGATGTACGCAGGATGTAATGGTGCAACCTATGTATACGCATGTTGTATAGTTGCTAGGGAATGTATATGTGGAAAAATACAATTTTTAGCTCTCAGAACTGCAAAAAGGGATTTCAATTCTGCATAAGAAAATGGAAAAGACCTTCTGAGCAATTTGCATGGTGTGAGAAAAACTTTCTATAACAGATGCCCCCTAATGTGTAAGGTCAGAGGAGTATCTGTGATGGCCAAAATATATTATAATTTCTAGAAGTGGAGTAATGGAGACTCAATTGGACGAAATATTTTCTCATAAGAATATTACAATCTATAATGACTTTGCGCACATGGCTGTCAATTTGAATTACACTGCAGATCCATGTGAATATATATCAAACAATTGTTCATGGCCATGAATAGGAAATGCAAATGTAGATACATGCCATAGGTTGTCATAGTCATGAACACGGCCCAGTGAAAACCAGTCTCAAAAGAAATATGAAGATATATGTATACAATGGAGTACAATCTGATCTCCCATGATCATTGAAGTCATATAGGTATTGGTCCAATGAATGATAGCAACAACTCAGGAAATCTGCGACTATGAATTGATGTCTTCAAGTCTTCTACATGATCCACCAAAGGTGAAAGTCTACATAATGTGAATAAAGGAGTTTAGGTCGAACATAATGAGACTTTGCCTGATTATCTGTCATTGAGTTATACCATTAACAAATGTGAGACTTTCTACCAATAATGAAAGTAGGTATCAAGGAAACGAGTACATTCTTACAAGTGTGAATAAAGGTGTTGAGGTCGAACACTTGAAGAATCCATTGATCAGGAGACACATAAATATTCCCAACTATCAATGGCGAGAGGCCTTACCATTGATGATTGCAAGCCTCTAGGTACTCATAGGATTCTAGGTCTCGTTTCCAGAATAGATGGGTTGAAGTCGATGGAAGGAGACCCATTGAAAGAACACCATTAAGGCATCTCTCATCATTCAAAATGAGGTACAAAGTAGG
The DNA here is from genome assembly GCA_032191745.1 of Picea mariana. Taxonomy (NCBI): domain Eukaryota; kingdom Viridiplantae; phylum Streptophyta; class Pinopsida; order Pinales; family Pinaceae; genus Picea; species Picea mariana. The sequence goes on from JASDQU011402280.1 coordinate 10,674, forward strand.
ATGTTGATTATCTGGAGGAACCCAGATGAAGAATATGTTCATAAACCAATGAAAATTAAGTCTGTTGGAAAACTCAAGTTTTGTGCCAACTAGAAACCCTAATTTCTTTTGAAGTGAAAGCCCCAAGTTTCCATTAAAAGTGGAAACCCAAAGTTTCCTACTTGTACTACAATCATTTGTAACTTGTGCAACCATCGACACTCTCCTCTGCCCAAATTTATGTGTGAACAAATTGTTCTCTACAATGGAAATATCTCTCTTCCATAATTGTGTCCATAATGTCTAAGCTGACATTCTTCCACTCTGACAATTGTTCTCCATTTCTCTGCTTCTGTTCCCTCAACTACTATTGAAACCTTAACCAAAAATTCAAAATTTTCGAAGTGTTGAACTCCTATTAAATTCTTGTCACATCCTGTTGACGAGTGAAATTGACCGTCCGTCAACTGGGAGAGTGGAACCGGTCCAGAGTTGTCTAAATAACCCAAGCCGTTTGGGATGAACCACCCTGATGGGTTTAGCGGCTCTGTTAGCCGATCTAAGTCCTAAGAAAACAAAAGAAAACTACTCTAAACTAACTAATGTAACTAAAACTAACTATTAAAACAAACTAAACAAATCTAACTATTCTAATCTACTATCTAATACTATGCTATTTTTAAGAAATAAAATATCTAACTAGTAACAGAAATAAATCTTATTCACAAATATACAATATTTGTAATTTACAGATTTGTATAAAACCTGAAAAAACTCATTAATATTCTATCCTAAGATAGCGAGAGCTATTGTTTTTTATTTTTATAATTTTATGAAAAAAAAATAAACTGAAAACTAACTAAATAAGCAACTAAAATAATAACTCTAACTACAAATCTAAACTACGTATATCTAACTAAACTACTTAAATTATACTAACAAATTAACTATCAAATAAATAACAAACTAACCTGAAGAAACGCTCCAGGTTTGTCCTGTATGATGATTGTCTCAACTGATCAGAGGGAGGAAACCCGCACCGAATTATCCAGGAGCTTCTCGTAAACAAAAGTTGTAGTGATCTTCAAATATGATTACAGGACAAAAAAGACATAAAAACTACAACAATCTTATGATTTGTAAATCTTCACAGTTAGATAAATCTGTATGCAAAGATCTATACAAAATGATTCAATTAACGAAAAAGAGAAATCTGTGATTCATTAACTGAAACCAAGTAATTGTTGTACTTTTAAATAATGAAAGAGATCAGATATGGATAACACATTAATCAAATCATAGCATCCTGCAATAGATTATGATAGCTAAAGTAGTCTATAATCAACTACAAATCGATATGCATAAACTTGAAACAAAAGTTCGATATATTGAAAAGCGAAAGCTGTAACAAAACATCAACTCTCGTCTCAGTTTGTATCAGAAATCCATAGCCTGGCTCTCCCACAAGTGAGGATGCTCCTTATTATACAATATAATAACTATTTAAAGACCTTCCACAGGGTAAAACATCCCTATGGAAGTTATCAAAACTATTTACATAAAATCTGGGAAGATGTCGCAAGTCTGACTAAACTAGGAACCTAAAACAAAACTAAATCACACAAATATCTCCTAGACTGTCCAGTATGTCCAATGCAATTCGGATGTACCTGAAAGGTGTTCAAAATGGACAAGTTAGAAGGGTATTTTATTAATAAAAATGATAAAAAATCTAATTCTATAGACTAGCTATAGAATCTTGCGATTTTGTAGCTGGTCTAAATAAGACACAGAATCAACATTAAAATCAACTCAAATATTTTTAAAGAATTCAATTCAACTAACATCCAGTAGCTATTTGAAAATGAATCATTCAAATTGAAATTGTTATACCATTTTGAACTCAAACAAGATCAAGATCAATCAAATGACTACAGAGATACGTGTACTCTGTTTCGTTTGCTATCACAAAGTTGGGTGAACAAAATCATATCGACAACAATGAAATCGTTTCATATCAAATTGAAATCGATACAATTAAAACAAATCATAGGCAATTGTTATGCTGAATCCAAACAAGATCATTTTCAAATCGACATAACTGCATAACAAACGATCCATGCCATGAGCGAATTAAATCAAAACTGGTGCGTAAATGTTCACAAACGAAATCATAATGAGATCAATCAGTTGGTAACAGAGTTCGTAAGAATTGTCCGATCGTTTGTTATTGCAAATTGGGGTAGACAAAATCTTTCATGAAATCATTTCTTGAATTCATTTGAAACGACTTTTACCCGAATTTCCTCATCCGAATTTGACAGAAATAACATAAGTTGGTCCGAGTTAACAAACTTGTTTGAAAATTAAAATTAACAGAGCTGCAATCAAGTCTATTTTTGATACGAATACAACTCATAAAATCGATCATACTAACTGAAGATACACAGCAATCCAATCAAGCAAATTGAACAGCTGGGGTTTAACATAGTTATTATGAATCAAAACCACTTCATGATTAGAGCGTGGATATCATTTTCATGGGCTTAAATGAGAGTATTGTTTTCGTACGAAATAGAGTCGTTCTTTCCAAATCGAAATCGAATAGAGTTGTATTCCTGTTTTAGAAGATTACAGGACACAACATATTAAAAGATCATAACAACCAAACTCACGAAATCATTTCGAAAATCAAATCATCAAAACTCAATTAGGGTCGATGTGATCCGACTACAATGAAATCATACCAAATCAAAATATGATCGTGCTCTAAATTTAGCATGAAAACGTCCTGTTCAAGTTGGATAGAAACAAATTCAATTGCAAGCAAACCATCGATTTTGTTAACTTAACAGACAAACGAATCAAATCCGATGAAAATCTATCAGTGGCTAAACTGGGTATGAGCAAATCGTGTATCCAAATTGAAACTTGATTTATTTTTAGCAAAGTGAAAACAATGTACGGGATGAACAACATTATGACAGAGCCATTTTGAATGATAGATAGAGATATTTGAAAATGAAATTCAAATCATTATATTAATCCTGGTCATTCACAAAACTAAAATGATATCAAAATTCATACCTGTATGACGAGTAGACAGCTTGATCATGACAATTTGGAATTGACAAAAACTGTAGCCGATTCAACATTCTTAAAAATGATGGAACCAATGGTCCTCTTCTTCTTATCAGTTTCTTGAAGTTTGTCTCTTTGTCTGGTCAATACTGCAACTTGGTTTTCCAATGATTGGATTTTTGATTGAAGTAGGGGAACGTCTATATAGTATCATTCCAACAACAAATCACATTGGCCACATGACGACTGTCTGGGCTTCGAAAGTGTGGGTGAGGGTTTGGTTACAATGCTGAGGGTTTCATTAGGTAGTTTGATCCCAGGGTAGCTAGGATTATTCTTTAGGCAAGGGGGAAGACTGGAAATGAAGTCATAAGGTGGCTCGGAGCACAGACCCTGTGAGTAAGGGTACTCACTAGCTAGGAAGCGTTCTATGTTAGAGTCTGAATCCTCACTAAGGACTATGGGCTTCTACTCAACATTAGGTTTAGGCTTATTCCTAGCCATTCTCGAGATAAGCGGAGCATTCTTTTTACCTTTGCCATCAACAGTAGGGTTAACCCTAACCTTTTTGCTCACAGGCTTTTTTATAGCCTCGGCCTTGTCTGTTAAGACGTCGGGTAAGTCAATTTCAGGGTTGATCGAGGGTTTAGGAGAAGGAAGTAGGACATGGAAGGGCATGGGTGGCTTGACCCTGGTTTCACTGACCATAGGCTTGTCAACTTGGACGGGCTCGGCATCAGCAAAACCATTTCGATAGATAAAAGCTTGCCAACTATCACTGTGGCAATTCAAGTGATGAACAACAATGAGTCTGATTAGGCCATGGTGGAACAGGCTACTATCGGCCTTCTCCCTTTTAAACCTTTTTGAAATTTTATATAGGCTACGCTGGAAGTAAAAGGGCATATTCAATGGGTATCCCATAAAATTCATTAACAAACGAAGGTGGTAGAGAAAAATGAGTCCATATGGACCCTCACAGGTCAAGAATTGTTTGACCACCATCAAAATATCATGCCATCATGGTTTAAGCATGGAGATGGGCATACCTCTGTCACAAGATGTGACCTTTCGCGAGATGAACAATAGCGGCCATGGAACCTCCTCAACCTTAGAGATTTTAAACCAACGTTGGCCCGAGGATGGTAACCCTATAGTAGAACTAATAAACTCCTCATTCATTTCCAACTGAATGTCACCCACCTTGGCTCTACAGCCATCAAAAGTCAGGGTGAACTGTTGTGCAACAAAATAAATTAAAACCCTCGAATCGTTGTCCAAAGGTGAGCCAACCGTTATCCTCTAAGTCTTTTTGGGCATTATCGAATAGTAGCAAGGCTTGGCTACTGTTCATCTCGATTCACACCACCGGTGCCATGGAGCCAAGCACACGGCAAGTCTAGGGTTTGGATCATAGCACACATAGGAGCAGAGTGCACGAAGGGTTACCCGAGCTACCAGAGGTAAAACAGGGATAAGGGATAGGCATAAATGATATTGTGCAAAGGTGGTGGAGCTATTTGTTGGCCATGCATAATAGTTATTGCCAATGGTACAACCGCCGACGCTTATAGTTGTTCAACCAACTATTGTATGGTTTAACAATCATGTCATTTGCCCGACCAATGAAACCAATGGTAAGTGTATTAATCATTTGCGCAAGCAATGGTTATACCATAGTTTTAAAACCAATCATACAAATTGAAATCAATACCAAGTGTTTAACCAATGTGACATGTGTTGTATCAATTCATATCAAGAGTTTAAGTGAGGTACCAATGCGTTTTGAACTAGGTGTCATATCAAATGAAATATATAAGGGGTTTAACCATAACACCTATATATTTATTAAATCAATGTGCAAAGTAATTTGATCAAATAACATGTAAATCCAACTACCAATGCATCGCAATTTAATGAAACGAACATACATAATCAGTCAAAGAATGCCCAATGAGTGCAGATCAAAAGGTCTTTCCAACTATATAATGATAAGTAAAATGTAAGCTCAATAGGCATATCAATAAGAAGGATAACGACAGTTCAATAATGATTTTAATGCGATTTCGAAAGACCAAGTTTTCACACTTACAATCGTGAAAACAAAAATGAAGGTAAATGTGCAAATGTCGCAAAAATAAAAGTGTCATTTATTTGAAAATTGTGACGAAAAAAAAATGATGTTTGCAAAACATTGGTGTAGGTAGCTTATATAACAATGGAAAAATGTGAATTGGCTGCCAACAATGGCGACACACTGGTAGAAGCAGTTATCTCTGCCAAAGGAAGCAAATTCAGATTAGGACAACAAAGATAATTCCAGCTCAAAAACAACAACCAGAAAATCATATAAACATCATCATTAACCAACTATTCCAGTAATGTTTTAAAAGATGAAAACAGATAATAATCTTAAGACCAGCGAGTCACTATATTAAAGACAAAATCTCCAATACTGTTGACAGAGCCACTGTTGCTAGCAGACGTCCATAGCCTCGACAGGGTTTCCCTTTAACCCACTCTGACATATGTATCCTGTTAAGAAGTTCTAGATCAAAATAAAGGACCTTAAGGAGGTTTTTTTTATTTGCAAATTTTCATATACCTGACATTGCTTCCCTGCCAGCGCGCCTGTTCAGTACCTTGGTGAAGTTGTCTTGGCGCCATGCATGCATTTACCCGCTGCCAACAGACCTGTTCAGCATCCCGGTGGGTTTACAAGCACTTCCCACAGCTCTATTAATAATTTATTTTGTTTTGTTTTTTATAGATATATAGTCGAGTGGGGTGATGCTGAAAATCATGATATTTTAACATATTTTTTTAGGCCTCATTGGAATTTTTTAGAACTGTCCTTTATTTAGATCCATAGATGTTTCATTTACAAAAACAACTTCCTAAGGTAGGGAGACATCTTTCGAGTCATTCCCTTAAAGAATAGGGACAACGTAAAAAGATAATAGATGATCGTGTTAGGCTTTACTCAGAGATCGAAATCAGTTAACTTCTTTCAAACAACAGTCTTTTCTCAACATGGCAGTAAATTTCAGAAGTATATTACAATTGATGTTTATACAATTTTTTTAGCATTCATTTCAGAGAAAGAATTTTCTGTTTTCTTTGTCTGATCAGTTCAAAAAATTCAGGTATGTGTATTTCCAAAAGCAAAAACTGCTAATCATAAGGGAGAAATCAAAACACACCAGCGAAGAAAAAATTGGAAAGCAAAGAAATCCAAACAAGAAAAACAAAAAACAAAATATGTACAAAAGGTGCATCTAAAAACCTCATGCAACAAATCCCTTGGGAAACTGAAAGAAAGTAGGAAAATCCTGATTGATGGGAAAGAAGTCTTACTCATGGTACCTTGGGTCAGGGTTGATTCTAGATTTATTTATCTCTTTACTTTCCATTTAAGATTTTCATGACGATACTGCGTTTTTTTTAAAATAGATGTTCAACTAGAAGTAAAGAGAAAAGGATCAAGGAGACTTCCCTGACAACAGTCGTATTATGGTTCTCGTGGTGCGCCCACTTGTGTTCATGACTGCATTATTACAAAGAGAAATAGTGAGAAATAAAACTACAAGAAAACCTATTCCTAAACCTACCCTAACTATTGAACAAATCAGGATACTATGTGAAGTCATGCTTCCAATGTAGACATCGAAGTGATTCCAATCCTTCAATGGAAACAAGATCAAGCATTACTAATAATAATGGTAATATATCAACAAATGATAGAAACATATCACACTTACCTTCATAATCAGCATCTAAAAACAAAGTAAGCATGATCTTACCAATCCCTTGAATATTCTTGGTGTATGAATCCTCCAGCCATTGCACAATCTTGTCGTGATAAGGGTTATATTTGCAAGGGTGAGTGTAAGTAGGTTCGAAAAACTTGTCAAGATTACGAGGAAATGGAATAACCATCAGCCATGGCTGAAACGCACCATTCTTCTAACAGTTCTCTAAGTACTCATTAATTTCTTCACATGGAGGATCTAAAAGAAATATGTCACGCCTACTTCCAAGATTCTTAGGTAGAAATAAAACAAGTGAAACTTTATCTTCATTATGAAATTTCCTTATATATGAATATTCAAGTAATCCTAATATCCTGTCACAAAAATGAGGATACAAACCATGACTTTGATGAAACGAATGTATCAATGGGAAACTCACCATATGAGGATTCGTGCAATCAATTGGATCAATGGTTTGAATGTTTCCTTCGATGAGCTTTATCATTTCAAAATGTCAATCATAAACATTAAGATTCGAACTAATTAAAGAACAAATATGCAACTTGGAATGTTTGATCTCCATAAAACATAAAGCATTGTCTTTTTCAACAATAAACTGCGTAAAATCATCTCGCAACATGTCCTCTTCGCATGTGAGTGATGAAAGTGAACAAGCATCAAATCCAAGTTTATCAATGTTAGGTTTGGAATTGATTTCACCAAAATTTAGCATATCGAAAGGATGCAATTGTGGCGGCAAAGAGTAGGAAGTTATAGGTAAGATGTCAATTCCACCAGAATCCAGGAATAGATCAGGATATAAAGAATAAAAGGAATGATAAATAAGCAGATGAAAAGAATCTCTTGAACTATGATACTCAACAATGGTATTTTCAAAACAGTTCTCTTCAATTTCTTTAAAACTCTTACTCTGTTTTGGTGACGAATTCCTTAGCATAATATGATCATCTAGATTTGCCTTTTTGTGTGATAGATAATTCAAAATTTATGTGACCAAGATCTAGTCTTTCCTGTGAACAAAGTGCATTTTGAGGATGAAGGTTCAAGGTTTATTCTTCTCTAATTAATTTCATAGGAATACTAGAACATTCAAGAAGATTTTCGTTGCTTAAGTGTTCTTCAATGACTGATTTTAAATGTTGATTAGAGAATGAGTTACAAGAATGAGGGTATTCACCTTGAGCCAGAAACGAATCATCTTCCATACTAGTCTTAGACTGAAAATACAGTGATTCAAAGGAAAAACCAATTTGGTTGTCAATAAGAGCCTGATCAATAGATTCTACCTCCATGGCTTGTTCAACATTATCGAAAGAATTTTTCTCTTCTTGCGAAGAAGATTGTTCTTGCAATTGAGTGATAGGATTTGCAATTGGTTCTTCGTTCGTGATTGAACATGACTGGATGGAGGGGATGGAAGGATCATAGAAGAGATTTAATGCCAATGACATGTCATTGAGATTAAATTTACAGAGGATATGATAGACTCTTGTCAAAAAG
>JASDQU011402280.1:19246-39655 GCA_032191745.1 Picea mariana
AGTTGAAAGCATGTTCCAATAGGGTGATTTGGGGAGCCATGGGGAAATTGAATATATTTAAAATAAAGGCTCCTACAAGGCCAACTTGTCAGTCAGCCCTCCTTCTAGCGCCATTTGCTGATGGGTGAAATTGATCGTCCGTCAACTGGGAGAGTGGAACCGGTCCGGGGTTGTCTAAATAACCCAAGCTGTTTGGGATGAACCACCCTGACGGGTTTAGCGGCTCCGTTAGCCGATCTAAGTCGTAAGAAAACAAAAGAAAACTACTCTAAACTAACTACTCTAACTAAAAATAACTATTAAAACAAACTAAACAAATCTAACTATTCTAATCTACTATCTAATACTATGCTAACTCTAAGAAATAAAATATCTAACTAGTAACAGAAATAAATCTTATTCACAAATATACAATATTTATAATTTACATATTTGTATAAAACCTGAAAAAACTCATTAATATTATGTCCTAAGACAGCAAGAGCTATTGTTTTTTATTTTTATAATTTTATGAAAAAGAAATAAACTGAAAACTAACTAAATAAGCAACTAAAATAATAACTCTAACTACAAATCTAAACTACATATATCTAACTAAACTACTTAAATTATAGTAACAAATTAACTATCAAATAAATAACAAACTAACCTAAAGAAACGCTCCAGGTTTGTCCTGTATGGTGATTGTCTCAGCTAATCGGAGGGAGGGAACCCGCACCGAATTATCCAGGAGCTTCTCGTAAACAAAAGGTGTAGTGCTCTTCAAATATGATTACAGGACAAACAAGACATAAAAACTACAACAATCTTATGATTTATAAATCTTCAGAGTTAGATAAATCTGTATGCAAAGATCTATACAAAATGATTCAATTAACGAAAAAGAGAAATCTGTGATCTAGTCAGCAAGACTAGTCTTTTATAAAATACAACAATAAATCAATTGTTTGTGAAATTATTTAATCACAATTATCCGGTTTAACAATTTTATTTTAAACAACTGGGGTTTAGTTATGTAATAGTGAATATTCATGTATACACATTTCTCCTTTTTTTTTTTTTTTGAAGGAACGACATCAAATTCCACCACAAGATAGATCTCCATATAGTCTCAACTATTACTACTCATCCTTCCTCCCTAACCTACTTCCAACTCCATTCCTATCTGTCCTCTGATAGACTATCTTGGAGCGTCAACTATATTGACCTAACTCCAAATAGAAACCGTAAGTGGAAGTGTCGCTATATCGACCAAGCTTCCCTAGCAGGCAACTGACAGTCATCATCACACATCTTGGGTAGCGTGAACTAGCACCGTTCTCCCATGACTTCAGGTTTCGAAGGATACACGGTGGGAAATGCCTCCACCCCTCCTAATCATATCTAGGGTCCATGCCCTACAATGGAGGATACACGGTGGGAAACAACTCCACCCCTCCTAACAGAACCAGGGTCAACACCCTACAATGGAGGATACACAGTGGGAAATACCTCCACCCCTCCTAACAGGACTAGGGTCAACACCCTACAATGGAGGATACACGGTGGGAAATACCTCCACCCCTCCTAATAGAACTAGGGTCAACACCCTACAATGGAGGATACACGGTGGGAAATACCTCCACCCCTCCTAATAGAACCAGGGTCAACACCCTATAATGGAACATACAGGGGCATCATGTTGTTGGAGTTTTTGTCATCGTTTATTCAGTTTTGGGCATTGTTAGTACCAAAATCATGCACTAGTCCACATATCATAGCAATGCATCCAAATCAATATAAATTTCAAATACATTATTCATACCATAATGTTTCTCGGTTAGTGGTCCTGACACCCACTTTCATCATCATTATGTCTTGACTATTTCATAGCCCATAACCTGCAGGTTAGTCTGCAACACAACTCATATATTTCTATGCATTAACATCATACAATTGCATACTATCATCATTTCAATTTGGTATCCCCGTATCGATACATTAACATCAATGTTTTCCAATTAGAATTAGATTTCATAATATCCCATAATTCAAACTCATCACCCATTCACAAGATTATCATTTGTCCAAAATAGATTGCATTGTATCCAACATCATTCTAATAGTATTTAAACATTCATTACTTTCACTTTCTCACAGTATGTCTCATCTTATACATCATCATCAATAACATTTAAACATTCGTAAAATTCACATTCACATAATATATCACATTACATGCATCATCATCGATAACATTTAAACATTCATAAAAGTTCATAAATTTTAAAGTTTAAGTGTATCACTTAATATTTTCACTGTGACTAGAAAATAAAGTGTATAGGCCTCAGATAATCCTGGCTGTCTAAGTCAAAAGGTGGTGTTACATACACCCCACCTTCGAGAAACATGTTCTTGAAATTGTCAAAATAGTGATGGATAGTCTCACCGTAGTGTCTCAGCGTCTTCCCAAGTAGCAGATCCTGGACTATACTTGTCCCACTGGACCTTAACTTGGTCTACCAGATGGTTCCTCAGCTGTCAAACTCTATGGTCCAATATGTGTAACGGTTCTACCGTGAGGGTTCCCATGTCCGATACTTGCAATTCCTTCCAATTTATTTTATTTGATTCATCAGCAACATAGTGACGTAAAACAGATACATGAAATACATTATGAGTTTTATGCAAGTGGGGTGGTAGTACGAGACGATAGGAAATGGGTCCAATTTTCTCTTGGACCCTAAATGGCCTTATAAACCGAGGTGACAACTTTGTCCCCTTCCCGAACCGTATGGTACTCTTATTAGGCCTGATATGAATGAAAACCTGGTCTCCCACTTCATAACTTCAGTCGACCCTGTGTGCATCTGCATAGCTTTTCTGCCTATCCTGTGCTTCCTTTAGTCTCTGCCTAATCTGAATCATCTATTCCTCCATTTCTTGAATCAATTCTGGCCCAACTGTTACTCGGTATTCTATTCTATCCCAACTCAATGGTGTTCTGCATGGCCTCCCATACAAAGCTTCGTATGGTGGTATTCCGATGGAACTATGGTAACTGTTATTGTCGGAAAACCCTAGCAAAGGTAGGTACTTCTCCCACTAGGTTTGATTATCCATTATATACATCCTAATCATGTCTTCCATGACTTGATTTCAACTGATTCCCCAATGCTGACTTTAAATTTGTCCAAAATGTAGAAGTGAATTTGGAGTCCCTATCTGAAATAATCTTCTTTGGTATCCCGTGCAAACAGATAACTTCGCTTATGAACACTCGGGCCACATAAGTAACATCGTAAGTGTCTCTAACCGGAATGAAATGATCACTCTTGGTTAACTTATCCACTATCACAAGAATGTCATTGTGTCTATGAGATGTGAGCGGCAACCCTACAACAAAATCCAAAGAGATGACTTCCCACTTGGACATAGGAACAACATGTGGTTGTAGGAGGCCTACCGGGTGATGGTGGTCGGCCTTCACCTGTTGACACTCTAGGCATTTGGCGACGAAATGGACTACATCGCGCTTCATGCCTACCCAAAGAAGAGTTTCTTCATCTCTGCGTACATCTTCTTCACACCCGAATGTGCACAATAAAGTGCTCTATGGGCTTCCTTCAGTATGATGCTTTGAATATCCCCAATCTCCGAGATGTACATCCTTCCTCGATATCTTAACAATCCGTCTGTTTCGAGATTATACCCTTCATACTTTGGGTCTATCCGCCTCCCACTTTGGAGGTTTGAAGTAACCCTTAAATACCAACTATCTCCTTATAGTTGTGTCAACACATGTTCCCTCAGACTGACCTTTAAGGTTACCAAGGAGAAGATACGTGGTCTCCTACTCAAGGTGTCTATGACCACATTTTCCTTTCCCTTTATGTACGAAATACCAAAATCGTACTCACTCATAAACTCACTCCATCGCCTTTGTCTGGCATTCAGATCTCTTTGAGTGAAGACATGTTTTAAACTTTGATGGTCCATTTTGAGCTCAAAGTTCCATCCCACAAGATAGTGCCTCCAAAGTTTCAGAGCTAGCATTATAGCTGCCAACTCTAAATCATGAGTCGTGTATAGATCCTCATGTTTCTTCAACTTCCTCGATGCATAAGCTATCACTCCTCCATCTTGCATTAGTACAGCCCCCAACCCTTGCTTCGAGGCATCCGTGCAGACCGTGAAGTCCCTTTCCATATCTAGCACTCATAGAATTGGCACACTAGTTAGTAACCTCTTAAGTTCAATGAATGCACTATCACATTCTTCTGTCCATTCATACCTGACACCCTTGCATTGCAAAGTAGTGATGGGTTTCGCTATTTTTGAGAATCCTTCCACAAATCTCTGGTAATAACCCGCTAGCCCCATGAAGCTCCTCACCTCATGGGCNCCTTCACTGGAAATGATATGACCTAAATAGTGGATCTCTTTCTAGAAGAAGGAACACTTCGATAGCTTCCCATACAATTTGTTCTCTTTAAGGTAAAACAACACTATTTGCAAGTGTTCCTCATGTTCTCTTTCATTCTTGGAATAGATGATAATGTCATCTAGAAAAACTTGTACAAATGGATCTAAGTTCTTCCGGAATACGCTGTTCATGAGGCTCATGAATACTGCTCGCACATTGGTCAATCCAAAAGGTACTAAAACAAACTCGTAATGTCCAAACTGAGTCCAAAAGGCAGTTTTTGGGATATCACCTTCCTTAATCCTTAACTGATGATACCCTGATCGTAAATCGATCTTTGAGAATATCACTGCTCCTTTCATCTGATCGAAGAGGTCATCTATTCGCGGCATTGGGTACCTATTTTTCACTGTGGCACGATTCAAGTCCCTGTAGTCTATACACAGTCGTAAGGATCCATCCTTATTCTTTACAAAAATTATCGGTGCACCCCAAGGTGAGACACTGGGCCTTACTAGCCCTAAGTCTAGTAACTCCTTCAACTGCATTTGCAATTCACAAAGTTCTGGCACTGTCATCCGATACAGGGTCTTAGATATTGGTTCTGCACCAGGTTTTAGCTCAATAGTAAAATCAAGCTCCCTCTTAGGAGGCAACCCTGGTAACTCGTTCGGAAAAACATCCTGAAATTCTGACAATACCGGATACTGATCCAATGAGGGTCCCTTCCTTTAATTCACTGCTTCCACTACATAAAGTTGACACCATTGTCTCAAGCATCGCTTGACCTTCATAGTTGATATAAAGCGTAATGACACTTTTCTTTGTACACCCTAGATCTCTACTGGTTTTCCTTCATCATCGACACAAAGCACTCTCTTTGCGAAACAATCTACCAAAGCTTGATGAGCTGCTAACCAATCCATTCCAATGATTAAGTCATATGCCCCAAGAGCAGTGACATATACCTTCAACCTAGTAGTGCACACTCCTAGGTCTACTATGCAATTATCGACACTAGGTCCTACAGCTTGTTTTTCCCCCGAATCCATCTTGACTTGTTTAAAGTCATCATGCTCGTAGGCTGCCAACCCACTCTTTTATAATGCATATGGTGAAATGAAACTATTTGTCGCACCAGAATCAAACAAAATCTTAACATTGATATGATTTAGCGTACCTAAATACTCTACCACTTTTGATTGATGTTTGGCCTGGCGGTTATTAACCACTGCATAAATCTGGTGGCTGATACTAGATCTCCCCATCGGTGCCTTTCCCTCTCTATGCACAAACCCTAGTTGTAAATCTGGGCAGTACCATTGGTAATGGGGTCCGTCGCATCTCCAACAGATAATACGAGATTGAAACGGTGCACTATTATGTGATTGCCGCTGAAATGAGTTCCTTCCCCTGGAACCCCTACCCCTACTAGTTGTTCCCTGAGATGGTCGTGGACCTGTCTGCACCATTGGCGATGAACGAGATGTTGCACTAGCTGCCATTGAAATCGCTGCAGCTATTGTCCTTGGCATGACCCTATTTCCATAAGGTGGTGGCCTTGAGCCCCCTCCCCTAGGAAATGTCCTCGGGGTCTTTCCTACGAATCCTAGACGATGCGAAAATGTTGATATTGTACCCCTGGTTAAGTTCATGTGTTCTTCTGTGTAATGTGCATGTTCCACAGCCTCCGCTACTGAAGAAGGTTTCCACATCCGCACCATAGCTCTTATCCTTGGGTTCAATCCATAGACGAAGCGCTCTGCCTATCGTTGGTCATTGTCCATATACGAAATGTACTTGACCAGTTCCATAAACCTGATCTCATATTATTCTACACTTCTGTTTCCTTGTACTAAGGCATGAAATGCCCCTATCTATTGTTCCTCGTAGTAGGCTGGTAGATATTTCCTTCAGAACCTCTCCTCAAAAAGTTCCCAAGATACGGTATCTGGGGTAAGGTGTAGTTGTCTTTCCAAGTTTCCCCACCAGTTCAAGGTGTTGTCTCTTAACTGAAAAATTGTGATCTTTGCCTTCGATTTGGACGCATAGTCCCTCAAGGAAAACCACCTTGTCATGCCCTCCAACCATGCTTCCGCACGTTCACTGGCGTGACCTCCGGCAAACTCCGAACGTTTGATCTTCTGCAATTCTCACATGATGTCTTTAGGTGGAAGTCCTCCCCCTGAATCCCTTGATGCTTCTGGATTACCCATTCCAGATGGTGGAGGTTCCACTTCAGTCCCTGCTAGTTGGTGCCCCTTTAAAGTCTCATTAATGGCTTCCAACGAGCGCAATATGAGGGCTAGTTTGGGCAATGGTGGTGGTGGTGTTGGTGGTTCCCATGATGAAACTCCTCTGCTTCGACCCCTTCGAGTCCTGACCATCTTATATACTTTAACCTACATCACCCCAAAGTTGTCAGGGTGAGTTCAAGGACGTTTCAAATTGGTGCTACTTAAACTTAGAAACAGGGTTAGGCGTAAGTTTTCTTTACTTGTCTGTAAACAGACATTACTCCATCAGGGGATTGGCTCGGTTTGGGTTAGGATTAAGCATCTAAGCTTGGTTAACATCGAACTCTAAGATAGTTTGACCTTACACTTAAATAAAATAATTAATTTAAAATTATTATTACACTAATATAACCCGAATTAACTTTACTTTAAATTAAACTAACTTGACCTTACTTATATATAAATTATTTATACTAAATTATTTAATTTATTTTAAATAATTTTTAACACCTTAAAATATATGTATAAAAATAATTAAACATATGCACATGGATTCGGGCACGCATGGGTTGCACGTGCTCGTCTGGCTTCCTCAAGCTCCCTCGTAACTAACCCCATCATTCTACACATGTCAGATTTTTGACTCTCTACGTGTCCTTCCTTTGCCTCCACTTTCTCGTCCATTGGGAATTTCCTCACATCAGTCTTTGTCCACCACAGATCTGCCTCTGCTCTGTTCAGAGGTTTCTAGAATCTCCCTTGCCATGGCTCACATCCTTGCCATTATTCTGAGCACCTTGCTAGTGCTGGGTATTGCTGTATCTGCTGCCAGATCATTTGAGGAAACATAGTATATTGATATGGTCACTGACAAGATCCAGGACCTAGAGTCCAGTCTCTTTAAAATATTGGGAATCAATCCCAAGTCTGTCCAATTTGCGGAGTTCACTCTCTAGTATGGTAAGAGGTACGATTCAGTCCACCAGCTTGTGCACAGATTCATTACCTTCGTGAAGAACGCTAAGTTGATTGAGTCAAGAAATTACATGAACCTTCCTTATACTTCAGTGATAAATGGTAATTTCCCATATATTTTTTTTTTGCAGTGTGAAATAGAAATGAATTGCTTGTAATTCCAGCCCTGTAAAGATTTCAGCATTTTGCTTTCAATTTATTTCATTTGTGTTCATTCGTCGGTGTATACCTGTTGTTATGTGTGTATATATGATGTTATATGCATATACAGGATCGTTAAACTTCATCAACCGAGCCGAGCGGCTCTTCGGATTCCCCCCCGGGAATCACTGTTCAATATCCAACCCTCAAGTCTTTCTCATTTCTTCACGGCCTTTGCCCGGGACTGCGCCCAAATTCCCTTTAAGAATCTTGTTTATCGGGCTTCGGGGTTTCGTAATCCCCAATGTCGAGAATTTCTGTTCCTTCAAACTCCCGATTGTCGATTCACCGATACGACACTTTATGTGCCAGCCCTCCAGGCTAGACATCCTTCTCATATGACCATCGTTCCATGTGACCCAGCCTTATCCTACATCGGAGTTTTGGGTTTCTAAATGTCGAACCTCACAAGTCCTTAGGACTCACGATTCTTCGATCCCTGATATGCCGATGTGCTCCGTTCAGAATTTAGCCCCTTCTAGTTATGCTTTGGGCCCATACGACCCTCTCCTATGTGATCGTAGTCCTATTCCCTGTCGGGATTCAGGGTTTCGTGACTTCCGCTGTCACGAACCTCTACCCTCGCAATCTCCTGACACCGATCTACTGATGCGGTACTTTGTGCGTTAGTCCACCAGCTAAGCTCTTGGCCATATGACCATTATACCATAAGGCCATGGCCTCATCCCTTATCGAGGTTTCAGACATCACAGTATCATAATGCATGAACCCCACGTCTACGAGATTCACGATATCTCGATACCCGATGCGCCTCTTCCTTGTGCATTTTCCCCTTTCTGGTTATACCGAGGTCCATGTGACTGGTTCCTATGTGACCGTTGCCTTACAGCTCCCAATCGGGGTTTCAGTCCTTCTCAAGAAAGAGTTTCATGACTTCAAAATTTGCGATGCCTTTTGTTGTTTAGTCCTGAACAACAAATGGTTAAAAATTTTACAAAAATATTAATTTTCCAGCGTCCCCTTAAATTTTCATTTAAAGCGGGTTATAACTTTAACCTTGCGAGTTAAATGTTAATTAAATCGGGATTCGGGGTTTCCCGTAACAAAGGATCGATGTAACTTGAATCACAAAACCCCGATCTTTGATCTCACGATGTGATTAAGTATTAATTAAACATCCATTAACTAATTAATCCTTTTTAACGATGGTTTAAGAGTTTAAGTTAATCACGTCGTGGTTTCGGGGTTCGCGATTTCATAGTAGGTGGACACTTTGCCCATGAAACTCACGATATCCCGATCTGCGATGCAATTTTCCACCTGCCTGCCGTTGACCCTTCCGTGGGCCTCACTGTCCCTTGACCCATCGAGAAATCGCGTTTCATGATTTCGTAGTGCATGGATACTTTGTCCACGGAATCCCCGATTTCTCGATCCACGATGGCCCGATGGACGACCTCCTGTCGGGACCCTTCCCGATGGCTCCGATCACTTCCATGCATCCTTAGAATGGACGATCTTGATCATCTCTCGCTGTTTCAGGTTTTTCAATGCCAAAGTGCATATGTTCACGGGATTCTCGATTCCTCGAATCCTGACTCTTCGGTTTGCTGACAGCTGGCCCTTCACAATGGCACTGTCTTCCTTATCTGATGCGCGGATAGCTGGCCCCCACTCATCGGGGTTTTGGACTTCATGATTTCAAAATGCAAATATTTCATGTCCACGAAACCCCCGATATACCGATCCCCAACTCTGTCCAGGTTGCTAACACCTGTCCTCCATTAGTCCCACATGTGGCCCACACAACTCTCTTGTCAAGGTTTTCTCCGATGGCGCAGATCTCCGACTCCTCGAGATCTACTAACACGTGTCCTCCAAATGAACGGTTCAGATCTTGTCGAGAAATCATGGATCGCGATTCTGTGTGACAAGATTTCTTTGTGCTCAAAAACTCTGATTCCCCGATTCCCGACTCTCTCCAGGGTTCTGACACGCGTCCCAAATGATGGATGGTTTAGATCAACTCTTGGGTTCTGCTACTTTATAGAGCTAGGAATCTTCACTTACCTGTACCCCGATGACCAATTCCCGATCTGGTCTTCACATGACACGTGTCCTCCTTGAGATCCTACGACTATGACTCCTTCGTCGTTCTGGGGTTCTCCTGGTCACAGATCCTTGACTCCTGAAGCTTCGGAATACCGATGAACTCTCGACTCCCTGCCACCTGTCCCAACAAATTGGCGACCCAGATCTTCCCAAGGTTTTGGGGTTTCAGTTGTTGAAAAACACTCGATCCTGGAATTCTTGATCCCTCAAATCTCGATGTGAACTCCTGTGCGACTTCTATCCGATCCAACGGCTGACGGACAACTGGTCCACGATCCGACAGTTCATGGCCTCTGGAGCTTGGACTCCCAGTGCGACCGTAACCTTTTCGCTTCTTCGATAGATCCAACGGCTGATGGGATCCACCCGAGATCTGACAGCTCAAATCCATTCGTCTATGTAATAGACAGATCTCCTTTGGGATAATGATTAGTTACATGAAACTCTACACGGTGTAGAAATTTCTCTCTTTGGCACAGTTAAAATTTATATTGGCCTATAGTTCCTGAGATTTTTCATTATCAAAATTCACCGGGCTAGTACAGGCAAGTAGTTTACACCATTCCCGTGCAATACCAGTCTTCAAAATTTCCTTTTTCCAACTACGCATTGGCATTTCCTTATTTAGGTGAGTTCGGGATGAAGTAGGCACTTTCAAGGTCTTACAAATGTCCTTTTTGCATTTTATATAATTTCATTCATGTAGTTATTAAATTTTTACAACTTCAAGCCTTAGACAAAAGTTTTCCCTCGACATTTTCGTCGATTTCAGGTGTCAATCTTACCCAAAAATTCATGGACAAGTATTGCTCAAATAAAATTATATTACCATCTCTCTTTTCGTGCTTAATAGCTTTATCAGGCTGCTTTAAGGGTAGCCATTTCGTGGGAAGTGATCCTTCAAACTATCTGGTTTGCTGCTACTATTTTAAAGGCGTTCCTTTGAATAGTCAGACTAAGACTATATTATCCATTCATGATCTAGTTAAAGGGTATTGCCTAAAGTTGTTGCTTGTGATATATGATACCACTTGCTTGGATAATATAGGGGTGCTACCTTGAGTATATTTTCTGATACTGCATCAGTCCTATGGGGTCAAGCTGAACGTGTTTTGTTTGTAGTTTAAGCGTGGCTGGAGTTAACACTCAGGGTTTTGGCCCTCAGGCCTAGATTTCAAACTAAGACGCTCTGATACCATATGTAACAGCCAAATATTTCTAAACATCATTCACATTCATAAGCAATTTATTTCATGAACTGAGATAATAACTTCATAACATAACAACAATCTTCATAATAGCAACTTCAGTAACTCAAATTTATCAATGAATAATGTATTCATGGCAGAATGAAATAAACACATAGTTTAACAGATTACCTGGTTCTGATGCTAATTTCCATTGCCTTGCTGCCTTGTTGTTGCTTTCCTGCTACCTGATACATAGACCAACCCAGCCACAAACAAGGAAAAACTGCCCAAACCTATTGTCCTCCCTGCCAACTAGGAAAACTACCTAGCTCCATGATATCTATGGATATCTTGGCCCCCATGCCCAAAACCTCCAGCAACTCGGAGCCTCAACTGATGAAAAGCCACCGCCAGAAACTCTCTGATCACAACAAATCTCATAGTCCTCAGAATCCATCCTCCGTCCAATGCCCCTCATGTCCCCCTCCTTTCCTGCCTTATTCCTCCTTCACCAACTCACGTAGTCACTTCCTCAACCACCCCCGTGCATGTCCCATACCCTTCCTTTAATGTTGTATCTTCTCGAGATTCATAGCTCTTTCCTCCTGCATACACAACCATTTTATATCATATATCATTGATCTCCTAGATTTATTTCTCAGGTCATTAAATGTGATCTGTAGTTAAATTATTACTTAGTTAGCCACAATTATATCCTTTATTTAATTAACAACTCATTTTATTAAGATCATTAAATCATCTTTGTTTAATTAATAACTTGTTACCACAATTAATCCCCTAATTAATTTTATTTTATAATCTTTAAACATTTATCCAACTAGGGTCGTTACACATAATGAGACTTCGCCTGATTATCTGTCATTGAGTTATACCATTAACAAATGTGAGACATTCTACCAATAATGAAAGTAGGTATCAAGGCACTGAGTACATTCTTACAAGTGTGAATAAAGGTGTTGAGGTCAAACACTTGAAGAATCCATTGATCAGGAGACACATAAATATTCCCAACTGTCAATTGCGAGAGACCTTACCATTGATGATTGCAAGCCTCTAGGTACTCATAGGACTCTAGGTCTCGTTTCCAGAATAGATGGGTTGAAGTCGATGGAAGGAGACCCATTGAAAGGACACCATTAAGGCATCTCTCATCATTCAACATGAGGTACAAAGTAGGATCTTGATTATTTGGAGGAACCCAGATGAAGAATATGTTCATAAACCAATGAAAATTAAGTCTGTTGGAAAACTCAAGTTTTGTGCCAACTAGAAACCCTAATTTCTTTTGAAGTCGAAGCCCCAAGTTTCCATTAAAAGTGGAAACCCAAAGTTTCCTACTTGTACTACAATCATTTGTAACTTGTGCAACCATCGACACTCCCCTCTGCCGAAATTTATGCGTGAACAAATTGTTCTCTACAATGGAAATATCTCTCTTCCATAATTGTGTCTATAATGTCTAAGCTGACATTCTTCCACTGTGACGATTGTTCTTCATTTATCTGCTTCTTTTTCCTCAACTATTGTTGAAACCTTAACCAAAAATTCAAAAATTTCTAAGTGTTGAACTCCTATTAAATTCTTGTCACATCCTGTTAACAGGCAAAATTGACCGTCCGTCAACTGGGAGAGTGGAACCGGTCCGAGGTTGTCTAAATAACCCAAGCCGTTTGGGATGAACCACCCTGACGGGTTTAGCGGCTTCGTTAGCCGATCTAAGTCCTAAGAAAACAAAAGAAAACTACTCTAAACTAACTAATCTAACTAAAACTAACTATTAAAACAAACTAAACAAATCTAACTATTCTAATATACTATCTAATACTATGCTAACTCTAAGAAATAAAATATCTAACTAGTAACAAAAATAAATCTTATTCACAAATATACAATATTTATAATTTACAGATTTGGATGAAACCTGAAAAAACTCATTAATATTCTGTCCTAAGACAGCGAGAGCTATTGTTTTTTATTTTTATAATTTTACGAAAAATAAATAAACTGAAAACTAACTAAATAAGCAACTAAAATAATAACTCTAACTACAAATCTAAACTACATATATCTAACTAAACTACTTAAATTATACTAACAAATTAACGATCAAATAAATAACAAACTAACTTGAAGAAACGCTCCAGGTTTGTCCTGTATGATGATTGTCTCAGCTGATCGGAGGGAGGAAACCCACACCGAATTATCCAGGAGCTTCTCGTAAACAAAAGTTTTAGTTCTCTTCAAATATGATTATAGGACAAACAAGACATAAAAACTTCAACAATCTTATGATTTATAAATCTTCAGAGTTAGATAAATCTGTATGCAAAGATCTTTACAAAATGATTTAATTAACGAAAAAGAGAAATCTGTGATTCATTAACTGAAACAAAGTAATTGTTGTACTTTTAAATAATGAAAGAGATCAGATATGGATAACACATTAATCAAATCATATCATCCTGCAATAGATTATGATAGCTAAAGTAGTCTATAATCAACTGCAAATCGATATGCATAAACTTAAAACAAAAGTTCGATATATTGAAAAGTGAAAGCTGTAACAAAAAATCAACTCTCGTCTCAGTTTGTATCAGAAATCCATAGCCTGGTTCTCCCACAAGTGAGGATGCTCCTTATTACACAAAATAATAAGTATTTAAATACCTTTCACAGGGTAAAACATCCCTATGGAAGTTATCAAAACTGTTTACATAAAATCTGGGAAGATGTCCCAAGTCTGACTAAAATAGGAACCTAAAACAAAACTAAATCACACAAATATCTCCTAGACTGTCTAGTATGTCCATTGCAATTCGGATGTAACTGAAAGGTGTTCAAAATGGACAAGTTAGAAGGGTATTTTATTAATAAAACGATAAAAAATCTAATTCTATAGACTAGCTACAAAATCTTGCGTTTTTGTAGCCTGTCTAAATAAGACACATAATCAGCATTAAAATCAACTCAAATCTTTTTAAAGAATTAAATTCAACTAACATCCAGTAGCTATTTGAAAACGAATCATTCAAATTGAAATTGTTATACCATTTTGAACTCAAACAAGACCAAGATCAATCAAATGACTACAGAGATACGTGTACTCTGTTTCGTTTGTTACCACAAAGTCGGGTGAACAAAATTATATCGAACAACAATGAAATCGTTTCATATCAAATTGAAATCGATACAATTAAAACAAATCATAGGCAATTGTTATGCTGAATCCAAACAAGATCATTTTCAAATGGACATAACTGTATAACAAATGATCCATGCCATGAGCGAATTAAATCAAAACTGGTGCGTAAATGTTCACAAATGAAATCATAATGAGATCAATCAGTTGGTAACAGAGTTCATAAGAATTGTCAGATCGTTTGTTATTGCAAATTGGGGTAGACAAAATCATTCACGAAATCATTTCTTGAATTCATTTGAAACGAATTTTTCCTGAATTTCCTCATACAAATTTGACAGAGATAACATAAGTCGGTCTGAGTTAACAAACTTGTTTGAAAATTAAAATTCACAGAGCTGCAATCAAGTCTATTTTTGATACGAATACAACTCATAAAATCGATCATACTAACTGAAGATACACAACAATCCAATCAAGCGAATCGAACAACTGGTGTTTAACATAGTTATTATGAATCAAAATCGCTCCATGATTCGAGCGTGGATATCGTTTGCACAGGATTAAATGAGAGTATTGTTTTCATATGAAATAGAGTCATTCTTTCCAAATCGAAATTGAGCAGAGTTGTATTCCTCTTTTAGAATATTACATGACATAGCATATTAAAAGATCGTAACAACCAAACTCACGAAATTGTTTCCAAAATCAAATGATCAAAACTCAATTAGGGTCGATGTGATCCGACTACAACGAAATCATACCAAATCAAAATATGATCGTGCTCTAAATTTAGCATGAAAACCTCCTGTTCAAGTTGGATACAAACAAATTCAATTGCAATCAAACCATCGATTTTGTTAACTTAACAGACAAACGAATCAAATCCGATGAAAATCTATCAGTGGTTAATCTGGGTATGAGAAAATCGTGTATCCAAATCGAAACTTGATTTATTTTTAGCAAAGCGAAAACAATGTACAGGATGAACAACATTATGACAACGCCATTTCGAATGATAGACAGATCTATTTGAAAACGAAATTCAAATCATTATATTAATCCTGGTCATTCACAAAACTAAAATGATATCAAAATTCATACCTGTATGACGAGCAGACAACTTGATCATGACAATTTGGAATTGACAACAACTGTGGCCGATTCAACATTCTTAAAAATGATGGAACCAGTGGTCCTCTACTTCCTATTAGATTCTTGAAGTTTGTCTCTTTGGCTGGTCAATACTGCAACTTGGTTTTCCAATGATTGGATTTTTGATTGAAGTAGGGGAATGTCTATATAGTATCGTTCCAACCACAAATCACATTGGTCACAGGACGATTGTCCGGGCTTCGAAAGTGCGAGTGAGGGTTTGGTTACATTGTCGAGGGTTTCGTTAGGTAGTTTGATCCCAGGGTAGCTAGGATTATTCTTTAGGCAAGGGGGAAGATTGGAAATGAAGTCATAAGGTGGCTCGGAGCACACACCCTGTGAGTAAGGGTACTCACTAGCTAGGAAGCGTTCTATGTCAGAGCCTGAATCCTCACTAAGGACTATAGGCTTCTGCTCAACATTAGGTTTAGGCTTATTCCTAGCCATTCTCGAGATAAGCCGAGCATTCTTTTTACCTTTTCCATCAATAGTAGGGTTACCCCTAGCCTTTTTGCTCATAGGCTTTTTTATAGCCTCGACCTTGTCTGTTAAGACATCAGGTAAGTCAATATCAGGGTTGATCGAGGGTTTAGAAGAAGGAAGTAGGACATGGAAGGGCATGGGTGGCTCGACTGAACATAGGCTTGTCAGCTTGGACTGGCTCGACATCAGCAAAACCATTTCGATAGATAAAAGCTTGCCAACTATCACCATGGCGATTCAAGTGATGAACAACAATGAGTCTGATTAGGCCATGGTGGAACAGGCTATTATCCACCTTCTCCCTTTTAAACCTTTTTGACATTTTATATAGGCTGCATTGGAAGTAAAAGGGCATATTCAAGGGGTATCCCATAAAATTCATTAACAAATGAAGGTGGTAGAGAAAAACGAGTGCATATTGACCCTCATAGGTCACGAATTGTTTGACCACCATCAAACTATCATGCCATCATGGTTTAAGCGTGTATATGGGCATACCTCTGTCACAAGATGTGACCTTTCGCGATACAAATAGTAGCGGCCATGGCACCTCCTCGACCTTGGAGTTTTTAAACCAACATTGGCCCGAGGATGGTAACCCTCTAGTAGAACTAATAAACTCCTCATTGATTTCCAACTGAATGTCACCCACCTTGGCTCTACAGCCATCAAAAGTCAGGGTGAACTGTTGTGCAACAAAATAAATTAAAACCCTCGAATCCATATACAAAGGTGAGCCAATTGTTATCCTCTAAGTCTTTCCAGGCATTATCGAATAGTAGCAAGGCTTGGCTACCATTCGGCTTCATTCACACCACCGGTGCCATGGAGCCGAGCACACGGTAAGTCCAGGGTTTGGATCATAGCACACACAGGAGAAGAGTGCACGAAGGGTTACCCAAGCTAGCATAGGTAAAACAGGGATAAGGGGTAGGCATAAATGATATTGTGCGAAGGTGGTGGAGCTATTTGTTGGCCATGCATAATAGTTATTGCCAATGGTACAACCACCGGCGCTTATAGTTGTTCAACCAACTATTGTATGGTTTAACAATCATGTCATTTGCCCGACCAATGAAACCAATGGTAAGTGTATTAATCATTTGCGCAAGCAATGGTTATACCATAGTTTTAAAACCAATCATACAAATTGAAATCAATACCAAGTGTTTAACCAATGTGACATGTGTTGTATCAATTCATATCAAGAGTTTAAGCAAGGTACCAATGCGTTTTGAACTTGGTGTCATATCAAATGAAATATATAAGGGGTTTAACCATAACCAATGTGCAAAGTAATTTGATCAAATAACATGTAAATCCAACTGCCAATGCATCGCAATTTAATGAAACGAACATACATAATCAGTCAAAGAATGCCCAATGAGTGCAGATCAAAAGGTCTTGCCAACTGTATAATTATAAGTAAAATGTAAGCTCAATAGGCATATCGATAAGAAGGATAACAATAGTTCAATAATGATTTTAATGCGATTTTGAAAGACCAAGTTTTCACGCTTATAGTCGTGAAAACAAAAATGAAGGTAAATGTGCAAATGTCGAAAAAATAAAAGTGTCATTTATTTGAAAATTGTGATGAAAAAAAAATTATGTTTGCAAAACATTGGTGTAGGCAGCTTATAAGACAATGGAAAAATGTGAATTGGCTACCAACAATGGCGACACACTGGTAGAAGAAGTTATCTCTGCCAAAGGAAGCAAATTCAAATTAGGACAACAAAGATAATTCCAACTCAAAAACGACAACTAGAAAATCATATAAACATCATCATTAACCAACTATTCCAGCAGTGTTTTAAAAGATGAAAACAGATAACAGTCTTAAGACCAGCGAGTCACGATATTAAAGATAAAATCTCCAATACTATTGACAGATCCACTACTGCCAGTAGGCGTCCATAGCCTCGACAGGGTTGCCATTTAACCCACTCTGACATATGTATCCTGTTAAGAAGTTCTAGATCAAAATAAAGGACCTTAAGGAGGTTTTTTTTATTTGCAAATTTTCATATACCCATCATTGCTTCCCTGCCAGCGGGCCTGTTTAGTACCCTGGTGAAGTTGTCTTGGTGCCATGCATGCATTTACCCGCTGCCAGTAGACCTGTTCAGCATCCCGGTGGGTTTACA
The DNA here is from genome assembly GCA_032191745.1 of Picea mariana. Taxonomy (NCBI): domain Eukaryota; kingdom Viridiplantae; phylum Streptophyta; class Pinopsida; order Pinales; family Pinaceae; genus Picea; species Picea mariana. Next base: position 37,276 of record JASDQU011402280.1, read on the forward strand.
AGCACTTCCCACAACTCTATTAATAATTTATTTTGTTTTGTTTTTTATAGATATATAGTCGAGCGGGGCGATGCTGAAAATTATGATATTTTAACATATTTTTTCAGGCCTCATCGGAATTTTTTAAAACTGTCCTTTATTTAGATCCAGAGATGTTTCATTTACAAAAACAACTTCTTAAGGCAGGGAGACATATTTCGAGTCATTCCCTTAAGGAATAGGGACAGCGTAAAAAGATAATAGATGATCGTGTCAGGCTTTACTCATAGATTGAAATCAGTTAACTTCTTTCAAACAACAGTCTTTTCTCAACATGGCAGTGAATTTCAAAAGTATATTACAATTGATGTTTATACAAATTTTTTAACAGTCATTTCAGAGAAAGAATTTTCTGTTTTCTTTGTTTGATCAGTTCAAAAATTCAGGTATGTGTATTTCCAAAAGAAAAAACTGCTAAGCATAAGGGAGAAATCAAAACACACCAGCAAAGAAAAAATTGTAAAGCAAAGAAATCCAAACAAGAAAAACAAAAAGAAAAATATGTACAAAAGGTGCATCTGAAAACCTGATGCAATAAATCCCTTGGGAAACTGAAAGAGAGTAGGAAAATCCTGATTGATGGGAAAGAAGTCTTACTTGTGGTACCTTGGGTCAGGGTTGATTCTATATTTATTTATCTCTTTACTTTCCATTTAAGATTTTCATGACAATACTGCATTTTTTTTAAAATAGATGTTCAACTAGAAGTGAAGAGAAAAGGATCAAGGGGACTTCCCTGACAATAGCCATATTATGGTTCTTGTGGTGTGCCCACTTGCGTTCATGTCTGCATTATTACAAAGAGAAATAGTGAGAAATAAAACTACAAGAAAACCTATTCCTAAACCTACCCTAACTATTGAACAAATCGGGATACTATGTGAAGTCATGCTTCCAATGTAGCCATCGAAGTGATTCCAATCCTGCAATGGAAACAAGATCAAGCATTACTAATAAGAATGGTAATATATCAACAAATGATATAAACATATCACACTTACCGTCATAATCAGCATCTAAAAACAAAGTAAGCATGATCTTACCATTCCCTTGAATATTCTTGGTGTATGAATCCTCCAACCATTGGCAAGGGTGAGCGTAAGTAGGTTCGAAAAACTTGTCAGGATTACGAGGAAATGGAATAACCATCAGCCATGGCTGAAATGCCCCATCCTTCTGACAGTTCTCTAAGTACTCATTAATTTCTTCATATGGAGGATCTAAAAGAAATATGTCACGCCTACTTCCAAGATTCTTAGGTAGAAATAAAGCAAGTGCAACTTTATCTTCATTATGAAATTTCTTTATATATGAATATTCAAGTAATCCTAAGATCCTGTCACAAAAATGAGGATGAAAACCATGACTTTGATGAAACGAATGTATCAATGGGAAACTCACCATATGAGGATTCATGCAATCAATTGGATCATTGGTTTGAATGTTTCCTTCAATGAGATTGATCATTTCAAAATGTGAATCATAAACATTAAGATTCGAACTAATTAAAGAATGAATATGCAACTTGGAATGTTTGATCTCCATAAAACATAAAGCATTGCCTTTTTCAACAATAAATTGTGTAAAATCATCTCGCAACATGTCCTCTTCACATGTGAGTGATGAAAGTGAACAAGCATCAAATCCAAGTTTATCAATGTTAGGTTTGGAATTGATTTCACCAAAATTTAGCATATCGAAAGGATACAATTGTGGCAGCAAAGAGTAGGAAGTTATAGGTAAGATGTCAAGTCCACCAGAATCCAGGAATAGATTAGGATATAAAGAATAAAAGGAATGAGAAATAAGCAGATGAAAAAAATCTCTTGAACTATAATACTCAACAATGGTATTCTCAAAACAATTCTCTTCACTTTCTTTAAAACTCTTACTCTATTTTGGTGACGAATTCCTTAACATAATATGATCATCTGGATTTTCCTTTTGTGTGATAGATAATTCAAAATTTATGTGACCAACATCTAGTCTTTCCTGTGAACAAAGTGCATTTTGAGGATGAAGGTTTAAGGTTTGTTCTTCTCTAATCAATTTCATAGGAATACTAGAACATTCAAGAAGATTTTCGTTGCTTAAGTGTTCTTCAATGACTGATTTTAAATGTTGATTAGAGCATGAGTTACAAGAATGAGGGTATTCACCTTGAGCCATAAACGAATCATCTTCCATACTAGTCTTACGCTGAAAATACAATGATTCAAAGGAAAAACCAATTTGGTTGTCAATAAGAGCCTGATCAATAGATTCTACCTCCATGGCTTGTTCAACATTATCGGAAGAATTTTTCTCTTCTTGCGAAGAAGATTGTTCTTGTAGTTGAGTG
>JASDQU011402280.1:54063-67555 GCA_032191745.1 Picea mariana
GTTTAACCAATCTTGGAGAGCACTGTTTATTTGTTTATCACTTTGATGTCTGATGCTATAAGTTGAATTGAGTTATCCCATTGATCCATCTCTGAAAAATAAAAAAAAAACATTTATTTCTTAAGTTACCAAGCACCTCTGGTCTGCAACCACAGAGGGTTTCTTGGAGAGTTAACAGTCATTATGAACCACTATTGTACAAAACATTGTGCATATGCAATCTTGGAGGACCTCATATTTACTTGTCCCTCATTTGCAAAGACATTGAATCACAGTGGAAATGGATTATGCATCTCATAGGTTGCCATGGTTTGCAGCTAGCAACAACTGTTGTATCTAGGTGTGGAGATAGTATGTTCAATGCAATTTGTTGTTTGGTATCAGTAGAGTTCGATGTGCAGTCGCTATGGATTTACACTGTACAATCCTTTTGCAATGCAATTATAGGCAGCAACCAACAGGATTTTAGTTGCTTGCATCTCCTAGAAAATATGTCAGCAATTGCAAGTTAGCAAGAATACCTTGTAAACAAGGCGCTGCCATATGAAAAAAGAAATGTGGAGGGTTGAAGATTCTGTTTGCAATGGATATCTATCATATTCAAAGTAAATATCCAGGTCTGGTCGGCCCTACCAGATGGCACTGTCCATTCCTGGTCTATTGATTCAAACTACGATCGAACAATTGACATCCTCTTGTTGAAAATAGATACAACACATATCCATTATCAACCTTTGCTTGGACATATCACTGGTTCAGGGTTCAATGTCCATGCCACCCAACCCGCATCGAATCTAAATATGCGGGGCATGCTTTTTAATGAGAATGAAACTCCTCCCAGTTGCGATAAGGCCATACAAGGCTTAAACAAAAAAAGTAGGCTAAGTTATCACAACTTGAAAAAAGTCATGCGTGAAATTCGTCCCAGTTGTGATGAGGCCATACAGGGCTTAAACAAAAAACATAGACTAAGTTATCACAACTTGAAAAATTTCATACGTAAGAGAGAAAAAAACATTGGTGGTATAGGAAATACTGGTGTTCCAGTGTCCAGTGTCAATGCTAGCCAAACCACATCGAATGTGCATAAGTGTCACATGCTATTTAATCAGAGTGAAATTCATCCCAGCTACCATCAGGCCATTCTTCCTTTGAACAAGAAACATAAACTAAGTTACCACAACTTGAAAAAGGTCATGCACGAGAGAAAAAAATACATTGCTACGCTTCCTTTTAGAGAGAAATTGACATATCACAATCTAAAAAAAATTGTTCGTGCCCAACACAACAAAAACAGGTACGGTCACATATCCCACAATGGTCATGCAACTGTCCGAGAGGAAAAAATCACATTTCATGGGCTAGAAGAAACACCGTGAACTGCTACCAATGAAAACCAACAAACACTTTCTACCTATACTTCCTTGCGAAAGAAAGATGCAAGATAGAACTACATGAAACAAATCAAATACACTCCTTCCATTGCATGTGCAATTTGCAATCAATTGAATTTCACAAAAAATAGTAAGTCTTTCACACTTGATTTGGAAGTAGAATACCTTCGCTTGAAAGCACATGATAAAACATTTTTTAGTGGAAAAAATTGTCTTCCATGCGAACAGTGACTTGAAAATGGAAAACCGCCACAATTTGCAACCCTTGACCAAATAAGATGTAATACACCACTACTAGAATTAAGTGCACTTACAAAACTTGAAGAGAGACTTGTGTCTCTGCGAATTGCATTTGCACAAATCATGCCCTGGGGCTATAAACGACCCCGAATGGGCTTAACAGGATCAATTATTAATGTGTATGTTCAGCTAGATGTTGTGCAAAAAGCCTTGCCAAAATTCATTAACGATACAATGACAATTGTTGTGGCTCTCAAAAGACGCTTACGATACAAAAATGTGTATCAGAAAGGCAAAGTGCATGTGCATGTTGTTATGAAAGCATTAAAGAAATTATGTTCTGGGGCCCTATACAAAGCACATAACATTTGTATAAATGAGAACTGGAACAGTGTTCTTGGAGAAGAGGATGACAACTCTACAGAGACTCTCGAAAATTATAGTGAATTTGATACAAGTGATGAATCGAAGAATGAAAAACCTGCTGAGACATTGGTGCATGGATTCACTAATTCACAATGCATTTGTGACTTGCAAGACAAGATTGTCAAAATTGCACCTATTGAGGGGCAACGTCCACTTGGAATATTCAAGGACAGATTCATTGAGGAAATGAACTTCCCAACACTCTTCTATGGAGATCCACATGCCATTGACATTACAGAATGATTCAGTTATCATAAAATAGTTCGATGGGAGCTGCTACATTCAAGCAGTGACTTCTTTAGTCACATAAAAAAATTGTTTTTCAAAACAATGCACATAATAATAGAGCAAGTTTTGTCTTGCATGTGGGTCCGAATATGAAAAGTCCAGTTACAAGGAAGAAAGTTGTTGGCCAAGGATGTCAAGTACAAAGTAAACCTAGAAAAAAATCTGAAATCTGATATTGGATACATAGATTTCAAAAACATTCACATCTCTCCTGACTATTTGCAACAAAACAAGAAAAATATTTTTGCAATGATCCAACAATTGGGCCCGCCAACTTTTTTCATCAAATTTACAAGTGCAGAGAATTGCTAGGATCCATTGGTGGCTGTCGTATCTGACTTGCATAGGAACAGGAAATGTAAAAAACAAACTGATACACTGGAAAATAATGACATTGAATACCTCATAAGAAAAGACCCAATGACATGTACTTGCTACTATAGAAATAGAATAAATGTTTGAGACAATTTATAAGCCATGATGAAAAAAAAATCGGAAAAATATCGGACTACTTTTTTGTGATTGAATTCCAGAATAGGGGGGATGAACATAACCATGCACTATTGTGGNAAATTTGTGGAAAAATACATAACATGCAACACATATCATTTGGATCCAGAACTTGCCAAAGTTCATAGACATTATCACACAAGAAGTTGTAGAAAATGAAAAAACTTGCATTACAGATACAACTTTCACGTGCCGCCAATGAGAGAAACAAGAATCATAGAGACACTTAGTTTAGAGGACAATGTTGTTGTTCATAAATCTAAATCCTTGTTCGCATTTCTAGAACAAGGAGAGTTTGACGAGTTGATGAGCTTCGATGACTTCTTGACAGAGCTAAATCTATCAGAAGATGAGTACATCCAAACCATACAATGTACGCATAAACAACCAACAATTTTCCTTAAATGAAAACTTCCCCATATTTGGAACAACAGTTTCTCCAAGGACATGCCAGTTATGTGGAATGCAAATACATATGTGCAATACATCCTCAATGCATATGCTGCAACATCGCACTATACCTCGTATATGACAAAGTTTGACAAATATATGACAAGTGCATTCAAAATAATACACAAAGAACATGAAAGAAATCATTTTGATTCCATACAAATGATACGTATGCTTGGCAATACAATTATTAATCTTCAACAAATGTATGCTCAACAAGCAGTCCACATTGCACTTTCCCTACCCCTCAATTGTAGTTCAAGAAAATGTGTCTTCATAAACACATCCCCACTTGAGAAACGCACATTTTTTCTTAAACCACCGGTTTTGCTAGAACAAGAGCCTGACAATTTAGAAGACATGTTATTTTATATATTATTGATTATTACCTCCATCATCCATCTCCTATTAGGCATATCTGCTTAGTAGAATTCATATCACACTACAAAAAGAAAATGGTGCGCCCATATCAAAAAGAAAAAAACCCTCTATGATACGGTTTGTCAAATACAATAAACATTCTGACTATGAAAACTATTTTAGCGAAAAACTGTTGCTATACGTTTCATTTGATGAAAACGAAGAGACACTAAAACATAACTTCTCTACATGGGAAGTTGTGTATGTTGCCTTTGAGACTATAGTGCAAATCAATGAAGCTAGATTTACTTACAATGTTAATCCAACATGGGGTGATCTAGAAATTGCAGTTAATGAGCTAGAAACCCCTAACAATCTTGATGATACATTCACAAACCGAAAAAAAACCAGAACCCCCTGTGAGTCCTATGACTTGCAAGTGGATTTGCCTTGTCCTCGAGCAGGTGGTAGTGAAAAACGTATCAATCTTGGTTTTCAAGTCACAAAACATCCTTTCCTTATTGAAAATAATGAATACCACAGAATAATACGTCTGTTGAATTGAGAACAACGAACAATTCTAAAGGACATTGCGCTTAAAAAATACTTGAACATGGACACTCATGTGCACTTGTTCCTTACAGGCAGCGCAGGAACATGCAAGACATTCACAGTGAAATCATTGTTCCAAATGCTTATACGAATCTATGAATCAAACAATTCCTTTGATCCTATGAAACCAAAGGGCCTAATAGTTGCATACACAGGAAAAGTTGCATATAATGCAGGTAGAAAAACAATCCACTCTGCATTTTTAATGCCTTTTAACAAGTCACGATTTCTTCCACTTAGCAAGGAAATGTTAGATACTTTGTTTAAGCTTTATGACGAACTCCAACTTGTCTTTATAGATGAAGCATCTTTGATTGGAAGTCGCTTCTTGTATTCCATTGACAACTGACTAAGAAGAATAAAACATGTGCACACGAAATACTTTGGAAACATTGACATGTTATTATGTGGGGATATTTACCAAGCACATCCGATCCAAGTTTCTTTGATATTTGAACAACCTATAGTTAACATGCAAACAGTGACATGTGACTTCTAGAAATACAATATTAAATGCTTTGAATTGCATACTACAATGTGTTAGGCAGATGAAACATTTATTGCAATTCTGAATAGAATGCAGACACACAACGAAACATATGATGACTTAACATATATCAATTCGAGGTGCTTGCAACCTGCACCAGCAGGCCCAACGTTCCCTTACTTGTTCTACACAAATAAATATGTTGCAATGCATAACAGGAACATGCTATCGCTCATGCATGGTGATGATATCATGATCAAGTCAATTGTCCTGGAAGAAGACAACCATGGAAATGTGCCATGTCATGAACATACAACCACTTTACCTTTGCAGCTTGTCCTGAAATTAGAAATGTTGGTTGAAATATATGCCTGCAACATTGATTCACAAGATGGCTTGGTCAATGGTGTAGATGGACTACTCAAAGGCTATATGAAAACATAAAAATTTGATGTCCTTTGGATTAAGTTCCATGAACCGCATATAGGCAAGCGACAAGCAAGCAAGTTGGCTTATCTATATAATTCAAACACTGCAAGCGATTGGACACCTATTTTGTGAATATCAAAGCCAATATGGACATCAACAAAGACAGGTCGACTGAAGATTTGAAAACAGTTTCCAATTAAACTTGCATGTCCACATACAATCCATAGGTCGTAAGGACTAACACTTGATAATGTTGCATTTCATCCTGCTGGAATTCAGATACATGGACTTGTATACACAGAACTGTCCTGTGTCAGAAGCATAGACTCCTTGAATTTACTAAGTGATCTTACAAAAGATAACTTCAAAGTCAAACAAAAAGTTGATATTGAAATGGAGCGCCTCAGGACTACCACAAAATGGCAACTGCAGTATGATTACCAATTCATATAAGCAAATTCATGTGTATCAATTCTCTCGCTTAACACATGAAGCTTACATGCACACATGGATGATATACTCAATGACTATGATACAATGCAATATGATATTATGTGCTTGCAGGAAACATACATGGCATTATGCATGCAAAACAAACAATTTCCAAATCACAATTGCATATCAAGTTACATTACACATGGGGTGATGATATTGGTGAAAAAACATGTACCAATTTTGGACCATATACATTTCGAATAAAATAATGTTGAGATGGTGCTTGCAAAAATATTTTTCCATGGAACAAAAATTGCAATACTGAATCTGTATGTTGTTCCCCGTGCAGCATTCTCCAACATACTAAATGTCATTTCCAATGCATTATGCCATTTCCATCTGAACGGACCCATTGTGCTTATAGGAAAATTCAATATTGACATGCTACAAAATAATGCTAGAACAAAAGAATTGGAAAACTACATTTGCAAATACAATCTCCACTTTCTTTTGAACAACACAAGCCATGTGCAAAACACACTTATTGACCATGTGTGGTCAAATGTGCCCATTACTCAATACAACATCTTTATCTTAGACAGATATTGGTCTAATCATGATACAATTGGTATTCCACTTGAATTATGAGATATACATCAAACATATTGCAAAGTCATAATTCTATGTTTCAAAGCATATCTGTATAGCTTGTTGCCAAAAAAAAAAAAAAATTATCCAGTTTCTTAGTTTTCTCTGGTTTGTACATATATTGGTCTGGTCACCACACAGTTGGTGTTGCACTTGAATTATGAAATATAAATCAGGCATATTGTAGAATCATATTTGTATGCTTCAAACCATATCTATCTATCTTATTGTAGAAAATCGAGATATCCAACTTCTTAGTTTTCCCTGGTTTGTAATTGCTTTTGGTCACATTTTTTTTTTTTTGCAATACACACACACACACAGAAAGAGAAACTTGAATGAACTAAAAAAAAAAGGGTACATTCTTCTAACACTGTCTTTTATTTTATTCCTCTAATTCTATTTTATTTAGTCTATGTACATAGTACTTGCTTTTTTCTTTACATGTCAACTTATGTTCATGTTCATTTTGTTTTGTACTTTTGTTCATAGAAACAAACAAGAAAACTAGACACCGCAAAGAACTCCTAACCAGGAATATAGAAGAATCCATGCAAAGGTGCATTTTTCTACCTGTGTTCCATATCCAATACATTTTTGTTTACTCTGTGTGTATTTGTTGAACTAGTTTGCAATTCTTTCTTTTTTTTCTCCTTGGACACTCCATATCTTCATGTGCATTGAGTTGTCTTCGTGTCAATTATATTTTTTGTGCTGCTATCTTGAAATAAATAAATTTGTACTCCCATCTTTTCTTTTCATGTGTTCCTACGTAACGGTTTGCTTTCGTGTCAGTCCTGACCTCTATTTCTTTTTCCTGTTCTATACTTAGTCGTTCTCCCTTTTTTTTCTTCCCCTCTAATATCCATTTATGATTCTATACTTAGTCCCATGTCTATGCTCATGGGTTCCCAGGACAACAGAGTGGTAGATTTCATGTCCATCTATATCCCTACATCATGAGTCCAACCGACTGTCGTTCGTTTTCATAGTTCACAAATTTTATGGTCGTCAGTTCCTGCATAGGTGCCATCAAAATCTCATGCCCCGTGTGCATGGTATACATCTTGCACCAGAAACTTCAGTGATCTACAATTCGACCCGGACTCGAATCTTGTGACTCATTTTTCCCAACATTTGTTGATATTTCAAAGCATCTGTTGATATTTTTCCCAATTCATCTCAACATTCGGTCGATTTTATGGCTATAGGTTCCCCCCCTAACGCATTATCGAACTCCCATGCCCCGTGTTCGGATAACATCTTGCATCCAAAACTTCAGTTATCTACAATTCGACCCTGGGCTCCTCGAACTCCCAAGCCTCACTCTTTATCTAACTCACAATTTGTATATCCATCTATATCTTGATATCACGAGTCTGACAGAGTGCTTATGTTTCCTTAGCCAATTTTATGGCCGCAGATTCCTGGCTATGTGTTATCAAACTCTCATTCCCTGTGTTCTGAGTATACATCTTCCATCCAAAACATGGGTGATCCATGTTTATGATTGTGGGTTCCCAGATGATGGAGTGACAGATTTCATGTCCATCTATATCTCTACATCATGAGTCTAACCGATCATTGTTTGTTTTCATAGTTCACGAATTTTATGGTCGCGGGTTCCCAGACGACGCAGTGGAAGATTTCATGTCCATCTATATCTCTACATCACGAGTCCGACCGACCGTTGTTCATTTTCACAGTTCACGAATTTTATGGCCATGGGTTCCTGTGTGGACGCCATCCAAATCTCATGCCCTGTGTGCACGGTATACATCTTGCACCCAAAACTTCGGTGATCTACAATTCGACCCGGACTTGAAGCTTGTGACTCATTTTTCCCAATGTCTGTTGATATTTCAAAGCATCTGTTGATATATTTCCCTGTTCGTCTCAAAATTTAGCCAATCTTATGACCGCAGGTTCCCCCCCAATGCCCCACATTCGGATAACATCTTGCATTCAAAACTCCAGTTATCTACAATTCAACCCCAAACTCCTCCAGCTCGCAAGCCTCACTCTTTATCGAACTCACAAATTGTATATCCATCTATATCTTGACATCACGAGTCTGACCAAGCGCTTTCATTTCCTTAGCCAATTTTATGGCCGTGGGTTCCCAGGTACGCATTATCGAACTCTCATTCCCCGTGTTCCGAGTATACATCTTCCATCCGAAACTTGGGTGATCTACAATTCTAGCACAGACTCCCAGGTTCAAAAAAGTACCAAAGCATCTTTAATTCTCATCCATTCCTGCCACGTTCTCCCCTTCCCAATAGACATTAATTATGATTTTACTGGTGATATTTCATAGATGTTCAAAAATATTGGCATTAATAAGTGGAAAGCTCGAGGTAATCTCCCATTAAAATGCATTTATGGGAGAATATTATGGAATCTAATTAGTTTCCTTTGTCAATCTTGAATTCTCAAAAGAATGATGGTTTTTTTTGTTTTTTTAAGATGTCATCGTAGCAATAACTCAATATTGCGCTGGCCCACTGTCATCTACAATGGTGTTCACATCATGCTGCTCTTTGGTATTGTGCACATAATTTTAGAACCTTACAGGTTTGCATATATGAGGCTCTTCCTGCATATGAAAATGTTGCTCCACCATTCCAATTTGAACATAGTTTGCATTTGGGCCACAAGAACAACAATAAAATAAAATAATATGAAATTTGTTTAAGTAAATATCAACAAATTGTCTTTTGAATTGAACCTGCTTTTGTCAAAATCCAGGTATATTACATAGTTGTCAATGTTTTCCCCACTTTTCAATAGTTTTTCAATTTCCTTGCCATCTTCGCACGCTTTCCCAATGCAAATTGATGACACTTTTATTAGCTTTGAAAAGATTGGCATTAAAAGGTGAAAAGTTCGAGGACATCTTCCATTAAAACACATTGAACCAAGATTTACCGTATATTGTATCATAATGTTGCAACGTCCATTTTAAATACAATAAGGAGCAAAGGAAGTTTTTCATCACCTTATGGTTGTAGCTCAACATCATGTCTGTGGAGATACCCTGAATATTTTCAGGCATGAGGACCAGCGTTTTCAGTGGTCCATAGCTTATGAATATTGCTCGTCCACTTCTTCCCAGATGAAAGTTATCTTGACATCTGAAATTGCAATGACACATTGTATCCCTAATTTTTATTTTTATTTTACTTTAGGGACTTGGTCACGTGCTGCGTCGAGAACTATATTCTGAACCAGCGGATTAGCCACATGGGCGACCATTTCCAAATCTCCCTATCACCTAAATTATTTTGAAAGATGTTAACACTTCCCGATCCAACGCCTACTTTCAAGGGAGAGAATTTCAAGCAGTTCTTAAAGAAGCATGGAAATGAACTAGACCTCTTTCCAAAGTTATTACAAGACTCAGCGCCCACTCCCTGAGACATGGCCATATTACAGGTTAGTGCATGTAAAAGCCTTTTTCGGCAAATTGCATTCTTTTTCACGAGGACAACGAGACAAGCAAGTGCAACCAGCATCTCTTGGATGATTCTGTATATTTTATATTTTACGGTCAAGCAAAAAACCATCTAATTCCATTGTCACAAGTTGATTTCCATTCAAAACTCTTCCCAGTTATTGTAATACAGGAGGCATAAGAAATTCTTTATGCCACCTGATTTAATTTTCGTTGTGTTGAATTGTTATCCATTTCCTGGACTATCTATGTGTAGGAATTTGAACTTTGAATTTGACCCATTAACATTCTCGCGCCAAAAATTATGGAGACACGACGCTTGCCATCTATTTTATAAGGTCTTCAATTATTTTGTTTCATTTTTTAAATCATTGATATTTGGAAGGTATTTTTCGCAGTTCTCTGGCCAACCAAAAATCTTCCTGCATAGGAGGGACACAGTAGAAGAAATGGAGAACTATAATGTTATAAGGATTTTTGAGTCTAAACAAAATCCTTGCTTCCTTCCATGTCACATATCTGGTACAATGTGTTTTGCTAGGATAGCAGGGGAGTACATCTACTGGTTTCATTTTTTTCATGCAAAAAGGAAAGGACAATTCATTTATATGCCTTGGAAATTCTGGGATTTCATGGTCAGGAACCACTTCAATAGTTCTTTCAATTACACTGTCCTGAATGGACTCTGAACTGGTACTAATGATTCGCACAAGCAGAATCGAAAACACTCGGGTGAAAAAAGTGCCCAATCCTCGATTGCCATAGCTAAGACCACGACATCTTGTGGTAGTACTCCAACAACTTACCCAAGTAACAAAGTCACACACAGTTCTTCAGGCGGAGGAGGAGATAAGAACCCTCCCTCTGGAAAAACTCAAAATTGTCACAAGCTTCCCGCAGGCAAAAAACAGAAAAGAATAGTCCAAGAACAAGAGGGACCGACGTGAGAAATTGATATCTACGATCTCTCCCTCGAAGATATGGAACTAGAAATTGACATTGAAAAATTATTCCCTGACGACGATCACCTAGACAACACTTCTCCTCACAATCCTGGGATGGACATACTTGGCATAGATACATTGGATGAAGAAGATTCTTTTTCATTTCAGAGCGTTGTTTTTGACAGCGAATCAAAAAAATTGATTATTGAAAACATAGATGTAAAGAATAAGAAAGGCACATCTCGTTCAGAGTTCAACCAACGCAACATGCACCCTTCCCAGATATCCAAGATGCACTAAGAAACTGGAGATGCTATAGACAATTCTATTAGTATCCTTGAAAAGGAGAACCTTGTGTTAAAGACGTGAATCAAAGAATTGGAGGCAACTCTAATGCCTCTTCCACTGTTTGCTACTCCTTTGGCAATGGTCGGGTCCACCACACTTGAGCCAAAGTTAAAAGGATCAAAGAGCCTTCTCTCATTGGCCTGAGACTATGTGGAAAAGAATATAAACAAAAGAATGGAATTAATAACAGAAGCTTGGGAGATGTCAAAGAATATTATCTCTTTTGGAACAAGAGATTTCATGAGTATCCGCAAACAGATCTCAAGAACGACCAAGGTTTTTATCTCGATGCAATTTTACCATTTGGTTTTGAAGTTATCGGTATGATGGAATCCAGAAGAAGACAAGAGGATCTCCCATCCCTGGATCGAATAGACCAACTAAACACATGTTGGAAAGAAAAGGTAAAGAACCTGATTGGTATTTTTCAAGAATTTAGCCAGACCATATCTAAAAGAGACAAACTATTCAAGAAGCTAACCGAGATAGATCTAGCTAGAAACACCAATGAAGTCTAGGACTTGAAATTGATATTAAACTCGTTGTTTTTAACCAAACAAGCATTTGATGATCAAGTTCATATCTATAAAAGACTGTCACTTGAAAATTTCTATGACATTCTTGAATATGGTGAAGATGACATGAAAACTTGGTTAGTTGGTTATGCAATTAGAAACAAAAATATTCAAGAAGCATTGCACAACTTGTCTATTGATCTAAGGGACTTGGAAAGTGAACTCTTCAATATAAAAATCTGGCATGAAATGAACGTCGCGCCCATGAGGAGCTACATCGAAGAATGGTTGAAAAAAGTTGTCGACCTGATTAACAATGAAGGTAAAAGCTGAGGAAATCCATAAAAGGACATCAGTGAAGAAATGAAAATCCATGGCACACCATCATAGTAAGTTGATATTGATTACATTCTTCTATCTTCATCTACTTATTCTAACAAAGCTTTAATCTAGATCTGACAATTTTCTCTTTCTTCTTGCCAGGTTTTGTTGTTTTCCATCATCGAGTTTCTTCTTTCTGCAAACTTCATTCTTGTACATCTTTGCTTCGTAGTCCACGATAGTCCCAATCAAATTCATTCTGGAAAACACATTTTTATTTCACTGAATATGTACTGAACTGTAGTTTTTATTTGCAAATTCGAAGATATCTTTTTTGGGGGGAAATATTCTCAAATGTATTTTGTGACCCAATTTATCTAAATATAAATATTTAGGGTTATTCTATTATGATATTCAATGCTTTGTGTTGTTATTTGGAATTTGTATTTATTCATAAAATTAATTGATTCCATTGTACATGTTATTGTTCTATAGTGTTCATGTATTGCAACTTCCTATATTTCAACATATTCTTCGATATACAAAATGGAAAGTCATGTATTTTTTTCTTTGATCCTTGTAGGTTTGAGCAAAAACAATTCGAGCCCAAAACACCATTCAATTTCGAGCATGGTTTACATTTGGACCACAAATAATCTAGTAAGATACATTAATATGGATACATTTTAAATAAACATAAACAAAATCCCTTTAAACTTGAACCTGACTCTCTCGGGCTCCTGGATTGTTCGCGGCTTGATCAGTTAGCGGACTGTCAAATCCTCATTTCCATCTATATCTTCACATTAGGAACCCGACCAATTATCGTTCCTTTCAACACTTGGCCAAATATCTCACCGCGGTGTCCCAACTTAGCACTATTGCATTCTTATCGCAATCGGTCCATCTACCAACGCACCCATTGGGACATTTTCAGAAAAATGACTAAGTAACGAGAAAGATAGTAGAGAGGAAAAACGATCGGATGAGCTTCAAAAAAAGGTGACAAGGGATCTCGAGGACACGTAAGGCCCCGCCCGTCAAATTGTATATATATTATGCTTCTACTCATGACAACTCAGTGGTTCTCTTATTGACATTAACAACCAAAAAAACATATTCAACAACGATTTACGGAAGCCCGACCGACCCCCGGGTTGGTGCTATTATAGATCTTGCACCCAAAAATTGCATCATCTAAAGTTACATTGTATACATCTTGCACCAAAAACTTCCATGGTCTGCAATTCGTTCACATATTGGAACATGGTCTACATTTGGACCACAATTTTTCTATTACGATACATTAATATAAATACAATTTTATAAATATACTTAAACTTGAACCTGAATTTTTTCAAACTCGTCGATTGGTCCTATATCGTCACATCATGAGCTCGATCGACCACAGTTCTTTTCAACACTTAGCCAATTATCTCTCTGCAGGGTTGCACCTTAGCGCTAACGAAATTTTATGCCCCATGTTATGTGATATATATGCTGCACACAACACTTCTGTGATATACATTTTGCACCAAACACTTCCGTCATTTACAGTATGACGTACTATTATAGATCTTGCACCCAAAACTTGCTTCATCTACAGTTTTTTTGTATACATCTTGCAC
>JASDQU011402281.1:44337-58870 GCA_032191745.1 Picea mariana
TTTAATATCAACAGATACTAACTGACTTACCACAGTATTGAAGGCGTTCAAATGCTCTGTCAACGAGTCTCCATCTCTCATCCTCAAGTTATACAGCTTCTTTCTCAGGAATAGTTTATTTACCAGGGACTTAGACTGATACAACTTCCCCAATTTTTCCCATAAATCCTTGGTTGCAGCTTCCTCTGACACATTCAGTAATACTGAATCAGAGAGACACAGTCGAATTGTGCTCTTTGCCTTCCGATCCATCTTTTTCCAGTCATCTGCAGAAGTTCCTGTAGGTGTCGTACCTAGATCTACCACGATCCACTGATCTCTGTCCACCAAAAGATATTCCATCTTGAGCTTCCACAACTCAAATATTTTCCCATTAAACTTCTCGTTCTCCATCTTCGAATTGCTTGCCATTTCTTTTCACCTAAAAAACAATACCGCAGATCTCCCACTGTAACAAATCTTATCACAGACCCGAGCCAAACCCTTGACGACAAAGGCACCCCTCTGAAGCCAATAAAGCTATGATACCAAATGTAAATTCTAACCTTGTACAATATCTACTGCAAACTGATGTTCAAATAAGAACAAAAAAGATACAATGGCAAATACAAACATTACACAGAGATTTTTCACCTGGAAACCCAAACCGGGAAAACCAACATATATTATATTCATACATTGTGTTACATTGTTTACAATACAATATACATATAGGAGACAAGAGCATCAAAAACCCTAACCCAATGACTTGGATTAGTCCAAAACCCTAATTCTTTAACTGGAAATAGAAAACCATCGGCAAAAAACGATGCGCCGAAAAAAACCACCTAATATTATGTGGTCCCAGAATATGTCGTCCTGGAAATATGTTAAAAAAATAATTATGGTTTAAAATAGTTAAATATTTATTTAAAATCCATTTATAACTAACTATGATAGATTTGTAGTATTATTTTCATGGATAAATTCATCCAACTAACTTATTCTATATATATATTACGATATATATATATATATATATATATATATATATATATATATATATATATATATATATATAATCATGTATCTCTTGATATATATATCTCTAAAATGATGTAAGTGAAGTGATATCTTGTTAAGAGACATTTAATTTAAAATTTAAAATATTGTTTTCTTCATGATATAATATATTTTTATATTACATTTGATTTTCCTTAAACACTTTTTATTATTAAAAAATAAATAATATAATTATTTAATACTTTTAATTTTTTGATACTCTTAATTTAATGTATTTAACATAAAATGCATGAATACTTTATTAACTAATACATTACTAAAGTATTAATATACTATGAAAATTGTGGTGAACCAAAGTGGGTCAAGAGTTGATAATCCAAAATACTTGAAATATAAAGATATCCATATAGGATAACAATACATTATATATTGAATACTAAATGTATAAGAATGAATAAGATAACAAGATGATTACAAATGAAGAATAAGGACTTGTATATATATCCCACACATGATTGCCCTTTCATAAGAGACATGACCTTTCATATGTCATGTCTCTTCATACTTAATTATTACTTATTAGTTATTTATATTTACATATTATATATATTTATGTTCGTGACATTATTATTATTATTAACAATTATATATATATATATATATATAATTTTCAATTAAAAAAAATAAAAATAAATAAATTATATATTGAATAATAAATGTATAAGAATGACTAAAATAATAAGATAATTACAAATGAGGAATGGGGACTTGTATATATATTCTGTATAAGAGTGCTCTTTTATAAAAGATATGATACATGATCTTTCATATATCATATCTCTTCATAATTAATTATTACTTATTACTTATTTATATTTATTAAAAAACAATATATTAATAATACATTTAATATATTAATAAAATATTACTAAATATAAAAATATTAATATGTTTTTATATTTATTAATATGTTTTTATATATATTAACATTAAATTAATATTATGATTAAAATTAAAATTATTTATTAGCAATGCCAAATTTTTATATAAACGACAATGGAATTTGTATTTCCGGATTTTGAGCATGAACAGGTCGAGGATGTTAAGGTAACATAAAAAAATTCAATTAGAGTGAAACATATTGAGATATCAGTTTCTAACATATATTGAGATATCAGTTTTCATATTGAACATTTATTTTCCAAGTTTTAATATTAATAATTTGATATTTGCAATCAGCGTAATATTAGCTAGAAGGAAATTTCAAATTTCATTAACTTTTTTTCTCCAACTAATTTCAACTGAAGGAGATGAATAAATTTATATTCCTCATTATACTGATAGTTTTCGAGCTTTTATTGTGAATTAACATATTGAAATATCAGTTTTTGTGTTGAACATTTATTTTCAAAATTATAATATTAATAATTTGATATATGCAATCCGAATGATGTTAGTTGAGACTCGAGAGCATCCTCTCTTAAAATTTGTTTGGTGAGGGAGGACGAAAAGGAAGCATACTTTTAGTTAAATTGCTATCAATGTTGGGTTATAAATTTTATATCTTAAGGTTATTTAGTGGAATTCCAAAGATCATTCTATATATATTCTATATATATTGTTATTATTATTATTTTTTAATATTATGGAAGAAAATAGATAAATAATTTAATTTAAAAAAAATTAATAAAAATGATTTGTTTTTCTTTTATTATTCACCAAGCATAATTTCATATGGTATTATGTTTATGAAATAATAATGATGAATCGATTTTTTCATTGGTAGTGGTTGTACATTGAGTTTTTGTTTCATTGGCAACAAAGTTCTTACATTTATGAGAAACCAGATTACCCAGCATTGCGGACGCCTCAGACAATACTCATCGGAAATTTGTAAAGCTGTTTTTTTAATGTAAACTCGAACCCTAATGGAAGAGTAAATGAGACGAGTAAATGAGACGACCATAGACGCACCACCAGAGCTAGTGGACAATGAGCATCCACGACATTACAGAGCTTTCCATTATCCAGAATACATAGCCTCGAAAGCAGCAAATACAATTAAAGGTGAGTGGGAGAATATGCTTGACGCCTATGCCACCAAATAATTTCCATCCTGGGAATGAGGAAGATACTTCTGAAGGTTGTTATGGCTGGTTGTAAATAAAAACAATTAGTATGTCTGTACAGGGAAAGACTATGAAACTAACATCATTAAATCCCTTAAAATTGTTGGCAGGACTTTGAAAATGCCATCGTCAAATCCTTTGTCCTTTAGAATTAATGGGTTGTTAACTTTATATAAAATAAGTGTGATTATGTCCGTGTTATTATGCATTTTGGATGGATTAAACATTTGAATAAAAGTTTGAAAAATATATCAAAATGAATTTCACTTTAAATGAAAAAATACAAAAATTGAAAGTGCATCAGTGTTGAAAACAGTTACATGAAGCGTTCTTGTCGATCAACTAATTTAAATAGCCTCAAACTTAAACCCTTGATATTATCAGTGTTAAATAGCCACAAAGTTCCAGCACCCATCCCCGTGTAAACAATAATAGTACAGGTCGTGGCATCAGAGGATAGTTCAAGGTCGTGGCATCAGAGGTCAGTAATGCTTGCAGGTTATGGGATCATAAATGATTGCGTGCCTCCAACATGAAGCGTGTGCAGTGTTTTTAATGATATAAACGTGGCATGCATAGATATTAATCCTCCTTAATCATTTAAACGTGACAATTATATATCTTTACAATAATGTTTTAATGTGATTACGTAAATGTAAAAAAATAAACATGTTAACTGATGCCCTTATAAATACAAGGAAGTTATGAATAATGGACAACTAAAAATATGTCAACATCTTCTATGGATAGCCATCAGATTATACCAATAATTGTACCTTCCATATCCATTGCAAAATATATTCCATCTTCATCCAGTAGAAAATCTTCTTTTGATAGCTAATCAACTTCCTTGTTATAAACTTTATATATATGTTGAGCTTTGAGTTGTGTTAATTTTTGTCATCCAAGGTGACAAAGAGAACATATGTAGGTTATTATCATTACTAAACCAATAGATAGTAATCTTTGAATTGCCTACGATTTTTAGTCTTGTTATGTTTTTATAACTTCCAAAAAATAAAATGCACCACTAAGCTAGGAGTTCACCCCTAGTATTGGTTCCTCTACCACAATTCATTTTTAGTCTGAAATAGCCCAATATTGGACATTTTAATAAACCTCCAGCCCCACATTTTGTACCCTTATCGTGTGAGGATCCATAAAACACCCCAGTGCCAAATCCAAGTCAAGAATGGGAGGCCTATCAATCCTTCTAATCTTGGTAAACTGTGAAACTTTTAATTCTCCCAAGTCCTCTAGAATACAATTGCATACTGTTACCAAATTAGGAGGAAGATCTTCAAATATAACCAAAATCCTATGTTTCCAAACCTCCTAGAAAATAAATCAACGGATTTATTTCCAATTTTCCTTCTTCCTTATCCAATTTTGTAAACAGACACCAATTTGTCCTCCTTCCCAAGTACGGAATAATTTTAATTCCTTTAAAATTGAATGCCAAATACCTTTGATGAAACTACACTCCTCAAAAAGATGAGACACTGTTTCCTCACTCTTCCCACACAAAACACATCTAATCGGCCCATTAAAACCTCTTTTGTTCAGATTTTCCCAAGTAAGAATTCTTCGTTCTTCTTCCATATGCTCCAACAATTGAACATTATAAGCTTGATTGGCATTTACCTGTCCCCTTTCTGTATCCTACGACCACAATAAGATATATTTTTCATTATTTAGTTCAAATACCGAACCAACTATTGAAAGTTTCAATAAAAACTCAAATGAATAACAACAAAGACAAAAATTTGGATATTAATATCTTTGTTTTGTTATTTTGAAAAATACACCTTAATATTAAGGTAGTAGATTTTTTCTTAAAAATTCAATACAAGCAAACATTAAGATTAGTGAAATTGGAACCCAAAACCTATGATTCCTTATCTTAAACCACATTTCTTGAAGTAAATGTCAATTTCAACTCAGCTCATCTAACCCAAAGCCTATGACTTGTTATATTGAACCACATTCATTGAAGCAAATGCCAACTTCTATTTGTAGCATAAATATTCATTTTCAATAAATATAATTGAATTTTAGAATGCAGTAGCTTAAACCTCAAAAGTTTTTCATTTTTCAGATTTGAGTAGCTAAGTTTGTATAATCCAACTGTCTTAAAGGTTTTTCAGTGTATTGAATCCATTTATACATTCAGAAATGTAATTTAAACAACAAAAAATAACTATTTTATCCATATTTACATCGCCAGATTCCGACAAAAAAACTCAAAAATTAAAACATTTAGGCAATGCCATTAAATTAGCTACGATTTATTATATTGACAACTCACGATAATTAGTGATTTAAATCAACTATGAACAAATAAAATTTGTTTTAAACCAAATACAATTAATCATTTTCAATTATTATTGGGGTTTGAGACCATTGATGTATTCAACGTTGAGTCGTGTCCTTGTTATTGTTATCGCAGGGCAGGATTATCTTGCAATCAATATCTAGGTAGCTCATGTCTTTGAGAAAGAATATTCATTATTTAAAGTAAAAAATAATTATAAAAAAATTAAAAAAAAAAAAAACATTATAAAGAATTTTAATTAAAATATAATTTAAAATAAATAAATAAATAAATCTAAACTAAAATATAATTTAAAAAAAACTTAAATTAAAATAAAGAAAAAAATAAAAAATGTCCTTAAAAAATTAAAAAAAATAAAATTAAAAACAATGATAAGAAATTAAAAAAACAATTTTACATTATAAAAAAGTTAAATTAAATTACAATTTAAAATATATAAATTAAAATTAAAATCTGAGAGAAACATTAAAAATAAATAAAAACATAAAATTAAAGTAAATTAAAAAAAATTAAACACATACAAAATAAAAGTAAATTTAAATTAATATAAAAAAATTAAATTTAAATTAAGAAAATTTAAAAAGAAAACAAACTAAATTTTAAAATTTAGTTTAAAATTTTAAAAATAAACTAATTTAAAAAAAAATTATTGACTAAACGAAATTTTATGAATCAAAAATAAATTTTAAATTTCAATTTAAAATTTAGTTTAAAATTTTAAAAATAAACTAATTTAAAAAAAAACTTATTGACTAAACAAAATTTTATGAATCAAAAATAAATTTTAAATTTTTATTTTAATTGAAATTTTGGACTTGGGTGTTGGGTGCGACAAAGTGATCTTTCTAGTTGAATGTGTTCATGAAAAATTACGTTGATAATAGTTTCCCCTATGATGTGTGAGGTGAAGACAAAATTATATGATTGAAACACGTCATGAGTTTATTTCATGGGGAAAGGACCAAGCAAGTAGTAAAGTTGTTAAAGAGGGAGAATAATTTTGAATGATACTAGAGACCCATTTACAGATTATCAATTAATGACAGATTATCCATCAATGGATAAGGTGTGTACATAGTATCAATGTCAAATAGGTAGCACAAAGGTAGTCATATCCATGCTCGTAAAACTATTTGAATAAAATATAGGATTATGGAATCATGGGTTTAGTCAATGTATATAAGAGTACCATAGTATAATAGATCATAAAATGAGGTCATTGATAACCCAATCTAAGTACATAAATGTTGCTAATTTCAAATTTGATTTCAATACATACGAATGAACAATATCATCTTAAGGGGTTTCATATCACAATAACAAAAGCCCTACTAAACAATGAGGGGGATAAGATATTGAAACAAATAACTGGAAGGGATCATGTCATAGGTGGCTCAAAGCCATGAGGGATTCACCTTGTTTACGAATATCTTATCACATTCATTAGTAAAGATGAGTTTAAAATTATGAAAAATAAAGTTAATATATTGTAGGGATTGGGGGGAGGTGGGATGTAGGTTGTGGGGTATTGGTGGTTTTATGGGTATTTGGGGTTATAGAAATGGGTACCTAGTAAAAATAATAGATTTTTTTATTGAAAATATGTAATGGGAGGGGGGTCCAACAAAATCATTTTGGGAGTTGTTTATCAATATCTAGCAAAATTAGGGTACTCATTAATATCCCACGAACATAAGTTATATGTTACAGGTGCATTGAGTGGAAATCCTATGCTCGACACCATTGTGAAATAGATCCAAATAGATCCAAGGAATTGCAATTGAAGTTAGACCACTATCATTATCACAACCTAAACAATACACAACAATCTTAAGTGTGGCTTCCCCATTTAGGAATACAATACTAGGGAAAAGAATCAGACATGTCCATGCTCTATGATCGAAACTGGGACACTGGAACAAATACCATATATGATTCTCAACAGTGTGATGATGAGTTGGAGTTGAGCAAGTGAAAAACTACTAAGTTAATGAGTAGGAAGCGATCTTCTTTCCTATTATGTGGTAACCCATCAATGAGGATAATGGGGACAACATATACAATAAATCTGTTCATGTTGATAGGAGAAGTTATATTGGAAGAATAGTATAAGGGAACTAGGAGAAGGTATATTGGAAGAATAGTATAAGGGAACCTTTGTAGACCAACATGGGGTATGATAAAATTATATTAAATAACACTAATTATAATTGAGGCAATAATGGATGAGTAGGTCAAAGAGTAATAGACTCAAGAGTTCCCTTGTGCAGAGAATAATGGAAAATATGACCTGGTAGCAAGTGTATAACTCTGTTGTGCAAAGCATAATGGAAAACATGACTTGGTATCAGGTGTATAACTCCATGTATGATAATCAATAATGGCAAGGGGCTTACAATGACAACTTGCAATATGGATACAAGTGATGACTAGGAGAGATGGTAGAATAGAAACACTCCATTGGTGTCTAGAGATGCTACGATAAAAGAATTATATACATTACAAGTTAGTGAATGAGCACTTTTATGTTTTTTGAAAAGAATGAATGAATTGGGATATGAGTACAAGCAATGAGATTAGTATCCTAAAGACAAACAAATGAACTAGGCCGAGAAAATGATAGAAAAATGGAAGCACTTGGGGTGGGGAGTTGATGGTAATCTCATTGAGGGGCAGATGAATGGTGGAAAAACAATGCAAGTAATCTTCATAGTATGGATGAGACATGCAGTCAATGTCGTGCATTTTGTATAGAAAATAATGCCAATGTAATCAAGTTACCTAAAAATCAATGGAAACAAGCCACTGATCATGATGAGAAGAACAATGAGAGTAATTTTTGCGAATGAACTATATGGACTCTTGATCCTAGTGGGGAAACAACTACATAGGTGCCAACATGTAGAGGGGATACTAATCATCGACAACGATGTAGATAAAATACTCTCATTGAGCAAGGGAAAATGTATTTAGCTAGATGGGTTAAGTCACTTACCCAAATAGGTAAGGGATTCCTACAGTATACTCCATGGGCAACAAACAAGAAAAATGCAACATGTTGATCAACGTGAATATGTAACCTATGTGCTAATTTAAATAATTACTTAAAGAACTATGCTTCAAGAATTAGCAATGAGCTTATTGAAAAAATGGCAAGGAAAAAATGGTCCATGGAAAAAGTACGTACACATGGATTTAGAATACCACAATATAAAAGTATAACCTATAAGCTAGTTTAAAGAATTATGCTAAAAGGATTAGGAATGAGCTTATCGAAATAATGGGAGGAAAAAATGGTGCCGGTAGAAAGTACGTACACACATGGATTTAGAATACCACAACATAAATGTGGATGAAAATGAAACAAATGGCGATGAAAATGAAAGAAAATCGAGCAAAAGGTATAAATAAAGCAAGACTCGAGAATTTGAAATTCATTTGAAGGTGTTTGAGTTAAAAAATATAATAAGATTAAGAGATTAATTAAATTTAATTAAGTGGAAAATTAATTTTAAAAACATAAATTTGTGTTAATTATAAATTTATTTGTTATAAAAGTTTCAAAATTTTATGTAAATTTTGCATTATTAGAATCAATTTTTTAAAAATTTCAAAATAATAAGGTATTTATATTGATTTGTTTATTTATTTATTTATTTTTCTTTTAAATTAAAAATAATATTTTTTTAGATTTGTGATAAATTTATATTAATCAATTTTGGTTTTTGAGTATGCAATAAAACTATTTTTTCTATAAAGTTCACACGAAGATTTCTATTAGATTTTTAAAATATGGTATAGTCTAAAAGTTCTTGTTGTTGGCCTGTCACTTGGGAAATCAGATCAACAAAAGAAATAAGTAACATACGACCAATAATATTGTTTATAGCTAATCCAAAAAAACATAGAGATTGTTCTGAAACTATGGTCTTCCAAACTATAACTACTATTTACTCTCATTTCAAAAAGGAGGAAACTTGAGAACAAACTCCTAGGGGCTGAGGGCCCCACACCAGAGTTGCCTGATGGGTCTGCTTGGTAATTATTTTTTTGACTTGCGTGGTGACCCAAAGGGTGAGTTAGATGATGCGTTGCTTGGGGGAGGCGAGCGAGAATCTCACGAACCATCAAGTGAAGGTCGTCAAGATGGAGCTGGAGCATGTTTTGCACATCCCCTCTTGTTTGAAACATTTGACCAAGAAGCATCTTGAGGTGCTAGTAAAGTTCCACGATTCACCAATAACACATGTCTCTACCTCTGGTGTGGCCAACGTGTGGAACTCACTGAGTTTTTGAGTCAAAAACCTTTGTGTCTGTGGTCATCTCGTGTTCCTCGCTGACAGTATCTTCTACTTCGTCCAGATCTCTTTGGAAACGTTGAGGGGTGTTCATTTTCAAGTTTCAGAAGGTGTTGAGCACCTCCTATCGAATCTTAGTTTCTATAACTCCTTCTTGTTGCTTCCTCGAGGAGGACTCTCCATGGAATCCAGAGCCTCGTCTGTAGTCAGGGGGGGGAGTAGCCTTTCCTAGGTGCCATAATGTCTCTAATAAGAGCTCTAAGAATGGGGTGGTACAAAATTGCAAGAGAATTCCTCGAATATCCCTCGCTATCTGCGAAGGATGTCTGAAAGGTTCAGGTCAGACTTTCGTGCATGAAAAAATAGCTAAGTGTCCCAGTCCTACTCTCAGGAGGGGGGATCGTCATATGGGATATTATCATAGAGGAGAGGGAGTTACTAGGAGCCATAAGGACGCCACTTGATACACATTTATTTCTAAATTTCCCTCAAATTCATGGCTCTTCCGTGAACCGCATGTTGAATCCTGAGCGTCGTGGGAGAGCACTTGTTCTCTGATTTGGTCCTCATCAAGACTTAGGTGTGGAGGTAACTTCCTTGAATGTTGGTTGAGGGTGCCGGTGTTGGTTGATTTACTTCCTCTATTGTCTGGAAGGAAGAAATCCTTGCCAGATTGTGCAGAGGTCTGGTAACTCTCCTTTGTTGTTGGTTGGTGGGTGATCATGTTGATTTTGATGTCCCGTTCACAATAGTAGGCCAACAGGGAGTCACTTAGTAGTCTATTTGTTCCCGTAGATTATAGTTGGGCACAAACATGGAGCAATAGGAGAAATAAGAGGTGAATTAGTGGCTAAATGATGAATTAAAAAAAAAAACATATGAAACATCACGTAATCTAAAATCAATGAAGACATAGACTGAAAAGGTGCTAAGGGGGAGACTTAATTAATTAATTACTCACCTTAGGACAAAAAGCACCTAGCTTAACTGATGTCAATGGGGAATTAGATTGGGAAGAGTATAAAGGGAGGAATTCAACATAATTCCTCATTATGTTATGATTTGATGTTGAGAGAGTTTTTAGAGGAGGAGGAGAATTGACCTTCTATTGTTTTGTGGATTTCTAGAGGAAACCACCACCATTGATCGATTTCGGTGTTGAGAGACACACCCTAGCCTATGGGAGATCTAATCCAGGTATTTCACCGTGCTATTCAGGAGCATCTGGTTACAGTGTTTGCACAACTCAACCAATGAGGGAGAAAGGGTTAGAGAGGGTTTTGTGTAGCTACAAAAGGCCCGATATTATCTTGCATCTTCCTCCCAACCCAGTTGAGGATTAGTAGACAACCAGATAGTGGTAGATATTGAGGAGGGGAATCTGTGGTTCTAGAGAGAGTTATGTATTAGATCTGAGGAAACCCTCATGACACAATACAACATTGACTAGGGCACACATTTCGAGTTATATAGCAGTAGATTCCGTCCAAGGAATGATTAGGGCGTACTCATTGAGCCCAGGAGATGAGAAATCCCCTAAGGGATGACATCCAGAGATTTCGAAATCTGATATTTAGTCCGTCGGTATTCAATAACAACCTAGATTCTTGGGCACTCAGTTTGGGACAATTTACAGGATATTCTATCGAACATAATCACTAAGGCGAGTTTTCCATAGTTGCAGTAGTTGTTGTTAGTTTCCAGAACTGCATATTTTTGTCTATCTATCTGTGCATGCGTAGATATTCCTTCATGATATGATAATAGGTATTTTATATTAATTTCTTGTATTCCAATGACTATCCACAAGATCTAGCTGATGATTTCATCTACTTCCAGCGTATTATTGTATTTTCTTCTATTTTCCCCTCATAATACATATGAATGAGATGATGATTGTTCCTTATTATGTATGCATCATATATTATGTTTAAACATTAATTGAATGAAATACATATGTGCAAATCACAAAGAATGATAAAAAATTAACTCAAACACATCCAGAAACCCCTAGAGTATCATATCAGATAGTGGATTTAACAGTTTAGTACTGTTTTCTAGACTAGACGAGTTAATAACATTACAGTGGTATCAGAGATTTCTTCCTGTGAGCCTATGAAGAAAGTCCTTCTCATGACCCCATGATTTTGGGAAAAGATGAAGAATACCTAGAGGGTCAAGAACATATTGGGGACGAGTACATTTAGTACCGCAGAGATCATAGCTGCAGAGACCAAAGAGATAGGAACAGAAGGGACTACACTCCCTTCCACACTCATTTTGATACAGAGCTAGAGTTAGAGGAAAGATAGCATATCATATCTGACACAGAAGAAAACTTGGAGAGGAGTGTGGGTGACAAACGAGAGACTCTATGGGTAGGGGGAAAGGCCTCGAGACACAGCCGAAAAGTACACATGCCATCTTAAATGACGTAGCCAAAGGACACAGGGACGTTATGAATGGCATAAAATAGATGACCATTAGTACACAAATGATCTATCATAGCGTGAGAACTATAGGTGCCAATGTCGTAGGAGGAGCGATTGGTTCGGGAGGACACTAGGGAGGTGGGGCTAGTGGCTCCAGTGGATCTCAGGGCAGAGCTAGTGCACACCCTTCACTAGTTCTAGCCTAAACATTGTCTGGGAGGATTCCTCGACCTTTATACCCAGTGTTCCAGGGAGGAAAACCATTGGGAATGTCAAGGCATGTGGGGGGACATCTAGTTTAGGGACAAGTAGTGCTACATGATCCATTCGAGGAGTATAAGAGAGAGAAATTGGAAAAAGGACCAAATTTCTATCCAGACATGAATTTTCTAGACTATTCTTCGATCAGATATTGAAACCGGAAGGAGGCCCCAACCCCTAATTTACAGGCACCAAGATGAAGGACTCACCAACCCCCTCAATTCTTCCACACTAATCGAAAGGAGGATACACCCCCCTTTCCTTGCCCCAACTTCTCACCCTGAAATATAAGTGTAGACTCACTATTACCACCACTGATATTGTCACTTCTAGTGTCACCAATACATGAACCATCCTGTCACTGTCAAAGTCACATCATCTAACCTGTCATTGATGATAAACCAATCACCCAACCTGTCATTATCCTTGTAACTTTATCTGTCATTGATATACCATCATCAACCAACTATAACCATATCCACTCACATGGATACCAAAACCATCACCAAACCATGTACATCAACCATCAACCAAAACCTATACCATACTATGTACATCAACCATGTGCATCAAACCTGTACAATATCATGTATCAACCATGTATCAAAACTTGTACCATACCTTGTAACAAAACCCTGTACATAAAACTATACTATACCATGCACATCAACCTATACCATACCATGCACATCAATCATGTACATCAACATGTACCATACCATGCACGTCAACCATGTACATCAACTTGTACCATACCATGCACAAAAACAATGTACATCAATGTGTACCATACCATGCCTCAAGGATGTATCATATCACCAATATATATTAATCAAATCATGCATATAAACATACCTCAGAAACTGCAACTAAACTAGTTCTTTAGATCACATACAAACAGACCAACCTGCGCATCAACAATCTTACACAAGAATCTCTTACCAAATTTTTATTTTCCTCGTGGGACCAAGACTTGATGTCACCTGGGGCCTCATGTCACAGGAACTAGGAAACCCATAGAGACTCCTCATGGGACAATAGTTGTATGACCCGTGATGGTGATCTAGACTAGAGTTTCTTTAGAGAAATCTCTACACACCTACAATCTTGAAAATCTTTCCTTTTCTCTCCTTCTCTACCCTTGACTTCACCATCGAAAACTTGTCAATGGATCACTTCTCACTTAGATATATTTAATAGAATGTGTGTGTGAGTGTGTTTATGAGTGACTTCTTGAGGTGTATATATAATTTTGTAACTAAACTCTTTCCTTAATTTTAGGGCTTATGAAACTTTCTTGGTACAACCACTTTACCCTTTCAATAATGACTTTCAACCAATTAGGGGCTTCTTAACCCATATTTTGGACTTCCAACTTCATGACCTCATAACTCTTCAATCGTGAGGAACTACATGATGTTCCACATATCGTAGGAAACATAATGAAGAGGACTATTCATCTATGAGTGTGTTACTTGCATTTACACTGTCTTTTGTATCCTTATTTCTTGAGCAACTTCAAGCTTCATGACCACACCTATTCATTTATTTTAGAGTTATTCAAAGTGTCTTCCTATGAGGGCCATGCTTAGAGCTATGCCATAAGGGGACCTCTTTAGAGACTTCTCCAAATACACGCATCACATCTATTGACATCAATGACAACCAATGCTTGTTGACATCAATGAAAACCAATTGTTCAACATTATTAAGCTGCATAGGGGTTTTTTGGTATCCATTGCAATGGTACCACTCATTGCATCATATCCCAAACCATGTCAAACCTGTCATTATAAGCGATTTTTTTATAAAACTTTTCTGCAATACATAGCACGCACTATATAGTAAAGCCTCCCTAGTACACATTGTACATAGGTAGTGACCTCGTGTTCATTGTATATAAGATTGCATTGGGGTGCATATATCCATGAAAAGAATCATTTTCTCGAAAAAAAAAAAATAGTATATGATTTTGTATCATATGAATATGGGTTATCGATGCACAATTAATAATACAACTTACCCTGTGATTATATTCTTGGTGCACTAGTGCATTATGTCTAATGAATCACACAC
>JASDQU011402282.1:30782-47578 GCA_032191745.1 Picea mariana
AAACCCCTTGATCTTCATTCTCTTTTCCCTTGAGGTCACCCGGGAAGCCTCCCTTATGGTGAAATCATTCATCACTGAAATGAGGGGGAGTAATTGCCAAGGTGAAAGTGGTTCTTACTCCCCATTGTGTCGCACTAGTGGCGCTTGTGGTTGGCTTTTCACAAGCAACAATTTGTGCGATAACACACAGTACATAGAGATTTACCCTAGAAACCTTTATTCGGGAAAACCAAAAAACCTTAGAGACACACCTCTATTTTCTTCATTGTATTAACTTGACCATACATAATACAATATTTAGGTGTTCTGCAACATCCAAAAACCCATTCCGTTAACCCGAATTAGATTACAACCCTAATCCCTTAATCAGGATTAGATTACAATGGGCCAAAAAACCATTGGTAAAAAAACACAAAATAAGTCGAAAACAAGCCAAAAATGGCCCAATTTTTTTGGTCAAGGGCTCCTCCCTCGAATCTCCAGGCAAGAGGGGCTTGTTCGATCCCCCTTGCGACCCCCTCAATGAACTTGGTGCATACGAGAAACATGTATAGATAACCATGCAAAGAATATAATACATTCTCAACAAGAAGTGACAACTTTTCCTTGACCTCACCTTCCACAATGTCCTCAACAACCTCATCTTTTTTTTTATGAGAACAATAATTGATGCACAACCTTCTATTAGGTTAGTGGTTAAAATAAATGAGAAGCAATAATCGAACAAGCTTGTGGGTAGATGTTTTGACATTCCTTTCAACATTTCTAAGAACAACCCATTCTACCAATCTGTGTTTGATGTTGTTGTTATTGTTGATCGGGGTTAGAAGGCCCCCAACTATGATGAGTTGATAGGGCATAAGGATTCAAAATGAAAATCTCAATTTCACTTGTATATTGGAGGAGCTTAAGGAATTATAGAAAGTAACTAGATGTACTGTGATGTTAAATGGTTGGATTGATCAGAAGGGCAAGACCCTTCTAAATTTTTTGGTTAATTGTCTCAGGGGGACAATGTTTATTAAATTTGTTGATGCCTCCACACATGTTAAAAATGTGACATTATTATGTGAGTTGTTAGATGGGTTCATTCAAGAAATGGGCCCACAAAATGTTTTCCAAGACATAATGGATAGTGTTGTCCACTTGTTTTGGAATCCTTGTGCCACACATTGCATTGATTTGATTTTAGAGGATATGGGAAAAAATGTTTATATCAAGGATATTGTTGAATCAACTAGGAGCATCACAATATATATATATATATATATATATATATATATATATATATATATNGGGAAAAAATGTTTATATCAAGGATATTGTTGAATCAACTAGGAGCATCACAATATATATATATATATATATATATATATTCACATGTACCTAGCTTGATGAGACAATTCACAAATAATAGGGAGTTGGTGCATCTTGCAATCTTATGTTTTGCCACTAGATTCATATCTCTCCAGTCTCTCTTGACTTGTATGTGGGAGTGAAGAGAATATTCATTTCAGATGAGTGGCATGCTTTATCATTTATCTCTAAACTAAAGGGGGATGCCATATCTAGGCTAGTGTCATACCATGAAAGCTTTTGGGCAGGAATGGAGGAGGTGTGTACCATTAGCGAACCTTTGTAAGGGGTCTTCTCTTGGTTGATGGCGACAAGCTCACAATTTGTATGAGGCCATGGATATGGTCAAAGATTCCATCCATGCCTATTATGAGTACATGAGGGATGAGGGATATGAGAAATGGTTATTGATACAGAGGGTGACAAATAAGAAATGGAACAATAGACTCCATCATCCCATTCATGTTATAGGGATCTATTTCAATCCCACTTTCTCTTACTCCTATGGTTTTAGATTTGATGTTGAGCTTATGGATGGCTTCCTCATATGTGTTTAAAGGATGGTGCCAAGTATACAAGAGCATGTCGATATTTCTAAAGAAACAAAAATATATATGATGGCCATTGAAACCTTCGTCTTTGACATGGTTGGTTAGGACAAGGAAACCAAAACACTAGATAAACTTAATTTTGTTTCAAATTTCAATGTATCTTCTTCCTTTGTTTCAAATTTCTATGTATTTTCTTATGTTTCTCTTGCTTGTTGTAGATGCTTGGTGGACAAGATATGGCTCAAGGCTATCCAATTTACAAAAAATTATCATTCGGGTAGTTACCCAAACATGTAGCTCTTTAGGATGTGAACACAACTGTACTATGTTTGAAAAAATACACACCAAGAAGTGCAACAGGTTAAAAAAATTCAAATTAATTTAATTTTAATTTTTTGAATTTATGACTCTCATGCACGTTGCAATCCCAATGCCTTAATGATATGGTCTACGTGTAGTACAATCTTCAATCGTGGGATAGGTAGCTTACTTAATGTGGAGGCCATTTCGTTGGATGGGATTGACACCATTGCTACATGGGGGGTTGGGATTGAAAGACCTATCATGGACACAACCCCTGATTGTATACATGAGGAGGAACATGAGGGGTTAGTGGGGGAGAGTGGTAGAGGAGGAGGATGTTCCAAAGCAGACACCTTTCCAGGAGGTGGCTATCAACACTAGGAGTTCATTCACAGACATAAACACAGTGAGTTGGACTTAACAGTAGCAACAACAAAGGAATCCAGAGTCTATCTTCTCCTTCTTCTTCTAGAGGATGTTAGAGTTTAGTGCCAACTCTAGGGCCTTCTTCAACTAAAGGAAGAGCTGTTATATGTTCCCATAAAAGGGGTAGAGGGAATCACTAGTTTATTTATTTGATTTCATTGTAGATGAATCATGATGATGAGATACATTTATTATATTTTTTGATGATAGTTTGAGGCTTAGGGGTTAGGACTCAAGACAAAATTCAATATTCATGTGTGATATATCACTAGACATCTTATACATCTTATATATCAATTTTATTTTCATATTTATGTGACAATGTATTTATTTGTTATTGTTGTTCATTTAGATGTTTAAAAAATTGAAAAAAAAAGCAAATATTTTTGTATTTCTTAAAGTTTGCTAACATTTTCCAATATTTCCCTAATGTCACTAATAAGTTGTTTTATGGACCCTTAGTGACATATTCATTGACATGATGTTTGTAAAATTACTTAAAATCATTAGGAGGAAAAACATGGGATCTAGTAGCTCTAATCGTAGAAAATTCCCCAACAAGTACTCTTACTTGCATGCAAAGGTTTTGAAAATTTGAGTGCGAAGGATAAACTGTACAAGTTTACTGTTGGATCATGTTGTCATTGATGTCAAATGATTTATGTCAACGGGTTGATGTCAAAGGATTGAGTGATTGATTGATGTCAAAGGAACAATGTCTTGTCATAGCATACCGATGTAATATGTATTATCCTTGCTGTGAATGGAATGATGTCAAGTGGAATCATAGTCATATGATGTCATGCATAGATAAAGATGGATCAATGAGTTTTCATGGATATATGATGCATCGATGTGGTTTCATTGATAAATGATGCATAGTCGGATTGATGTAAAGATGACTTATTATTGTCTTGATAAGGAGTACAAATGGATGAACTCCAAAGTGGTCCCCTTATGGTGAAATCCCTCACGGGAAGACGCTTTGCAGTTGAATTATCCTAGAAGTATTGTTAGAGAAATCATGCTTAATTATGTAATAATGAGATGAAGATCGACGAATTTGTTAGTGAAACTATCCTAGATGGATAGTGCTTGTCATGCCATTTCCAGTGGTATGTGGAATGTCACATAACTCCTCACGGTTTGAGAGTTATGGCCTTACAAAGTTGAAGGACCCTCACATGTTGGCTTGAAGCCCCAAAAGGTCAAAGAAGTCAAAGTGCTTGCAAAGGAGAATTATTTAAATAATAAAGCGAAGTGACAAAGTCAAGGAAGATTATTTAAATAATAAAGTAAATGGAGAACTTTCTAATTATGGAAAGTGGTTAACCCTAAAAAGAAGAAAATGGGTTAAGTGGCTATTGGATACATGGACAAGTGGCAAATTGGGCAAAGTTGGACAAAGTGACTATGTGGACAAAGTGACCTAGAAAAGGATTCTAAGGAAGCTACTTGGAAAGTATAAATAAGAGGCAAGGGTCTCTTGTGAAAACATCTCTTGATATCTTGAAGATCTATTCTGAGAGAGAGATTGACTAGAGGATCTCATGGATGCATGAAATTTTCCGTAAGTCTAAGATATCGACGACAAAAGTTTCAGAAGTTTAGAAACCCCAGTTTCTGAAGGAGTACGCGAGCAACAGTGGGCCAAAGAGCATACATACGCGGATTGCAGTGAGCCACAACGCATACACATGCAAGATGAAGGAAGGAAGAGTGCGTACAATTGATGAAGTCATGAAGATTTGAGTGTGAGTTGGTGCCAAGTTCTTGAAGGATGAAGCAAGTTTCAGATCCGCATTCTATGGGCTCAGATCTACCATAGAAACTCTGGTATGGTTACATAGTTGTCTTGATGGATACTCTTGCATATTGTATGGTGAATACTTAAGGCATTCTCGGTATGATTGTGGTGATATGGCTATGTTGATTGATTGATAGAGTGAACAACACTCTTATGTTTTAGTACTGATATGATTTCCATAGTACATTGATTACTTAGGTTTGAGTAGCATTCATATTGTATGGTTGAGGAGCATGAGTAAGTTGTTGGAGAGTATGGATGTGTTGTGATTGGTGATGGTTCAGATTGGATAGTGACAAACATGAATGAATGTGACAAAAGGCTACAGAGGATTTGAGTTTTTCCTTGGAGAGAAAACCCTACTTATTCAGAAGACACACACAGGATGTAGTACAGACAGGCCACGTACATACGCGAGCTGTACTACTAGTAGGGCGCGTACATATGTGTGCTGCACTACTGACAGGTCGCGTACCTGTTGATAGATTGATATATGTTGATGATTGATTCCTCTTCTCAGTTGGTGCTGAGTTGTGTAAGATGAGTCTTGCATTATAGAGTTGGTGCTCTTGTGGAGTTGTAACTCTATTCAGTTGTTGTTGATAACCCAAGGATTCTAGTCCGTAATAAAAAGAAAATTGTACATACATCTTGTGTTCTTTGTGTTCCTTGTGATGATGACTTATTGATGATATATGTTGCTGATGCATGTTCACATTTGACTGGTTATAAATGACAACAATATGTAATGAGTAAATGGTGATTTCTAACTAAGAAGTTTTGTGAAGGGGAAAAGTTTGAAAAAGAGCACCACACTCATTCACCCCCCCTCTAAGTGTGGTCGGTGTGTCCAACAATTGGTATCAGAGCGGGCCTTCACTTTAAGTCTTAACAAGCTTGGAGGAGATCCATGGACACACAAATGGATGATGAAGTTCCAATCCTTGATGAGGAAAGTTATTCTACATGGAGAATAGAAATGAAAGTGCACTTGAAGGAAATGGGAGCGGGTATTTGGAAGGAAGATATTGGTGGATCAACTCCTTTGAAGAACAAGTCAAAGTTTGCAGCTCAAAGGCAAGAAAAGAAGAATGATTCATTGTCTCTCAAGACCATTCTTAGTGGACTCTCAAGTTCTATCAAAGAGAGCATGGGACAATGCACTACTGCCAAGGATCTATGGCTAAAGCTAGAGGAGACATACCAAATCAAGGAGAAAGATCTTGAAGACAACTCCATCAAGAACAATGAAGGTAAAGAATCTCCAAAATCCTCTATTTGCAATGATTATAAATATGATGATGTTGGCAAAAAGGAATACCTTGAAGACAAGATCAATGAAGGTAAATAATCTCCAAAAACCACTGATTGCAATATTTCAAAATCTGATGATGTTGAAGATTTCTCTACAAGTGAAGAAGAAAACCTAGAGATAGTATGTGTAGATTTAGATAATGGTTATCCCATGGAAAAGTTAGAAGAAGAACTATCCGAGCTTAAAAGGAAAGTTGAATGGGGTCTATATGAATACAACTATGACCATTTCTACATAGAATATAGCTATCTTTCTAATAACACTAAAAAGTTTCTTAGAAAGAATCAAAGACATATCTTGAAGTCAAAGGAAATGCTCAAGGAACAAGAAGAAAGTAAAAAGAATCTATTAGAAGAAAAAGAAGAAGAGATCAAAAGACTAAAGAATGAAATAGAAGAAAATAAGAAGGTAAATGAGGAGATTAGCAAAAGTCTTGAAGTTAATATCCATCTCAAGACCCAAATTGAAGAAGATAAAATAATAGAGGAACTATTAAAGTATCAAGTAATTGAAAAGGAAGAGTCATGTCATAAGTTGGAAGATGAAGTTGTTGATCTTAGAAAGAAAGTAGAGAAGTCAAACAAATTCTTGAATAGCTCAACAATCTTGAATGAGATCTTGGATAGTCAAAGATCACCAAATGACAAATCAGGTCTTGGATACAAGAAATAAGATACACATGTTGAAGCAAGCACCACAAAGAAGCATGAGGTAAGTACCTCACTCTCAAATGATGGAAATAATGTTACAAGTCAGCCATCTACACAAGGGAAGGAAAGGACAAAGCAATGAAGACATCAAGAATCTATCTTTACATCTCAAAGCAAATTCAAGACACCTTCAAGATGGACACCAAAGCAAAGGTATGAAAATGTTTTTCATGGTCACTGTTACTCATGTAATGAATATGGTCACAAAGCTTTAGAGTGCAGATTGTATGCAAGGAGAGATAATGAAAGATTTCATGACACCTTAAGATGTTGGATATGTAATCAAGTAGGACACATTGCTGCTCACTGTCACATCATGAGATGCTACAACTGTAGTGGACTTGGTCACAAATCCTAGGATTGCTGGAACACAAGAAGAAAGTCCATGATGAAGACTTCATATAGCATGACTAGAAGAAGGCACAAAGTTAGGAAGGAAGACATTCTTGAAAAGATGGAAGCTCAGAGCTCAAGTTATGAGAAGCAGAGACACCTTCAGAAGTGGGTAAAGAAGGCTGAACAACTAGAACAGAATGACATCCTTAAAAGAAACTCAAGTTTGTCATCTTCAAAAGAATATGTGGGTTACAATAGTAACAATCGCGTACATACACGAGTTGACCTATGAATAGGTCGCGTACATACGCGAGCTGTCTGTGAAACAGGCCGCGTATCTGTGGTAAAGCCTTGGGAAAATGGCTATGCATAAAGTTGCAACATGGTATGATGGTATAACTCTATGTTGCAGGGTTTGTTGCAGGGTCTGACATTGTTTGTTGCAGGTTTTCATGATTACATATTGGCATACATGACTGATGTATGTATGGTGTTGACATATGGTTGAGTATTGAAAGACTATCTTGGATGCATGGTACTAACCCTAGAGTGTGGATTGAGACATTTTTCTGTTGAAAAACAATGCTGGTTGTGACAATGAAGAAATGACACTTTGGTTATGAGATTTATCATGATGATGCTAGTTAGAGATGTCATTGATCTATTGAGGCACAATTCTAGTACTTTTTTGATACTTAGTATTTGTTGTAGTGTATGGAGATTGAAGTTGATCTGTTGGGGTACATGGATGGTACATATTTGAGTTTCATTGATATATCTTGTGATGTATTATTGGAAGCATATTTGTTGGATATCTTGGTACATTCATTTGGCATATGGATGAGCTACATATTGGGACATGTAGTTGATGATTTGATGAAGTGGTCATGTTGTACACCATTGATGAGTCATAGCTTGATCTATAGTTGATGCATGCTTGATACACTTTTGGTACATTGTTAGAGGCACCTACTAACAATATGATTGGCACATGTTTTATGGTGAATATGGCATACATGTATGAGGACACATCTTGATTGTGGTTCATATTTTTGTGGTATTGGTGCATGGTTGATGCACTTGCTTGGTACAAGTGGTGATACATGATTAGTGCAATGATTGATGCACTCATAGATGGCATATGTATGTGGATGATAGTACTTGGATAAAGTACACCATTGGTATTACTTGTTTAGCATATACTTTGGTACATGATATATGAGATGATATAGTTGAGACACTTGATTGATTGAGATAATGGTTGTGACACTTGATTCATAGTAGAAGCATATGACACTTATTTGTGGCACATGATTTGCATGTTGGTAGTGCATATGGTTGATACACTCCATTGATGATATCTTATAGCATATTCTATGGTATTGATGTACATGGTTGATGTACATAGGTGTTGTGCATGGTTGGCACATTGTATGGTGTTGGTGTACATGGTCGATGTAGATAGGTGTTGTGCATGATTGACACACAATTTGGTACATGATATACTTGGTTGATGTTTTGTTCTTGACATATCTTTTGATTCATGATGTATGGTATCTCATGATTTTGAAGCATGGACAGGTCCAAGGATCATCATAGAAAGAGTGGTTGATCTATGTTCTGGTTGAGCAGTAGCATTTGCAGCAAAAGAATATTTCAGCAATAACATATTCATATTGGAGAAAAGATAGGGGGAGACATACCCATAGGGGGAGTCATTCTTCTTCCCATGATTCCAGGAGGACAGATTTATCAGATGCAAAGATAAATACTTGGAAAAAGATCCATATACTTAGCATGGTTCCATGGGGAGCGTTGATCACAGAGAAGCATGCATGGTTCCAAGGGAAGCATGAGCTATATGTTTTCAACATTACTTCAGAGTGATATCCCTTGTTCAAAAAGGGAGAGATTATTCAGAGGAAGATCAAGGCATCCAGGCAGGGGAGCAGCCCCAAGGAGAGAACTACCATTTTCCATTAATGTCAAAGGGGGAGAGATAATCACATTGATGTGATTGAGATGACTATCGATGTAGAGCAATGCCTTGTCTACATGTTTCGATCAATAATTGGTGTTGACATCAATGTTGGTATTTCCATCAATGTCAAAGGGGGAGATTGTTGGATCATGTTGTCATTGATGTCAAAGGGTTGATGTCAAAGGATTGATTGATTGATTGATTGATTGATTGATGATTGATGTCAAAGGAAAAATGTCTTGTCCTAGAATACTGTTGTAATATGTATTATCCTTAATGTGAATGGAATGATGTCAAGTGGAATCATAGTCATATGATGTCATGCATAGATAAAGATGGATCAATGAGTTGTCATTGATATATGATACATCGATGCGGTTTCATTGATAAATGATGCATAGTCGGATTGATGTAAAGATGGCTCATTATTGTCTTGATAAGGAGTACAAATGGATGAACTCCAAAGCGGTCTCGTTATGGTGAAAGCACTCACGRGAAGACACTTTGCAGTTGAGTTATCCTAGAAGTATGGTTAGAGAAACCATGCTTAATTATGGAATATTGAGATGAAGATCGACAAATTTGTTAGTGAAACTATCCTAGATGGATAGTGCTTGTCATGCCATTTCCGGTGGTATGTGGAATGTCACATAACTCCTCACGGTTTGAGAGTTATGGCCTTACGAAGTTGAAGGACCCGCACATGTTGGCTTGAAGCCCCAAAAGGTCAAAGAAGTCAAAGTGCTTGCAGAGAAGGAGGATTATTTAAATAATAAAGTGAAGTGACAAAGTCAAGGAAGATTATTTAAATAATAAAGTAAATGGAGAACTTTCTATTATGGAAAGTGGTTAACCCTAAAAAGAAGAAAATGGGTTAAGTGGTCAAGTGGCTATTGGGTACATGGGCAAGTGGAAAATTGGGAAAAGTTGGACAAAGTGACTATGTGGACAAAGTGGCTATGTGGACAAAGTGACCTAGAAAAGGATTCTAAGGAAGCTACTTGGAAAATATAAATAAGAGGCAAGGGTCTCTTGTGAAAACATCTCTTGAGCATATCTTGAAGATCTATTTTGAGAGAGATATTGACTGGAGGATCTCATGGACACATCAAAGTTTCTGTAAGTCTGAGATCTTGACGACGAAAGTTTCGAAAGTTCATAAACTCTAGTTTCTGAAGGAGCACGCGAGCAGTAGTGGGCCAGAGAACGTACATACGCGGGCTGCAGTGATCCAGAGCACGTACACATGTGGGCTGAAGGAAGGCAAAGTGCGTACAATTGATGAAGTCATGAAGATTTGAGTGTGAGCTGGTGCCAAGTTCTTGATGGCTGAAGCAAGTTTTAGATCTGCATTCTATGGGCTCAAATCTTCCATAGAAACTCTGGTATGGTTACATAGTTGTCTTGATGGATACTCTTGCATATTGTATGGTGAATGCTTAAGGAATTTTTGGTATGATTGCGGTGATATGGCTATGTTGATTGATTGATAGAGTGAGCAACACTCTTATGTTTCAGTACTGATATGATTTCCATAGTACATTGATTACTTAGGTTTGAGTAGCATTCATATTGTATGGTTGAGGAGCATGAGTAAGTTGTTGGAGAGTATGGATGTGTTATTATTGGTGATGGTTCAGATTGGACAATGACAGACATAAATGAATGTGACAGAAGGCTGCAGAGGATCTGAGTTTTTCCTTGGAGAGAAAACCCTAGTTGTTCAGAAGACACACACAGGCTGTAGTACAGACAGACCGCATACATACACGAGTTGTACTACTGGTAGGCCGCGTACATACGTGTGCTACACCACTGACAGGTCTCATACCTATTGATAGATTGGTATCTGTTGAGGATCGATTCCTCTTCTCAATTGGTGCTAAGTTGTGTAAGTTGAGTCTTGCATTATAGAGCTGGTGCTCTTGTGAAGTTGTAACTCTATTTAGTTGTTGTTGATAACCCAAGGATTGTAGTCCGTAATAAAAATAAAATTGTACATACATCTTGTGTTCTTTATGTTCCTTGTGATGATGACTTATTGATGATATATGTTGCTAATACATGTTCACATTTAACTGGTTATAAATGACAACAATAAGTAATAAGTAAATGGTGATTGCTAACTAAGAAGTTTTGTAAAGGGAAAAAGTTTGAAAAAGAGCACCACTCATTCACCCCCCCTCTAAGTGTGGTCGGTGTGTCCAACAACTACATTGTTTGTATATGAGTAACTAGCTTTAAATCCCTACTCTATCGAGTGAAAACAATATATCATCATTAAAAGTCTCGTTTTTTCATTGTGGATTTTTATTGTACAAATAATTGAAACACCTCTTTAGAGATGAAGAATGAGAATCACTAAACTGAGAGCATAGAGGACAATCACAACTTGGGGCCATGGTACCCTCACTCTTATAAGCACAAAGAAAGATCCTTAAAAATACCAAAAAACATGATCGAGATTTATTTTGAAGACGATGAATACTGAATTGAATAAATGGTCAAAGAATTTGAACACAAAATTGTTCTCATACAAATCCTACATGAATAAATTGGCCATTTAAAACTAGAACACCAAGAATAGTTCAAGTATAATTTGCATGATGATGAATTCTACAAGTAATGAAAAGATTAGCTCATTGACTACCACTATCATAGACAACATTATGGCTCATTGCACTTGGATGCGAATCAATCTAAGCTTTGTCAACTCATATAAAAAGGAGGATTAGATCATAGAAGAATTCAAAAGCATAGTTGTCAAGTTTCAATTCAAATTCATTATGGTATAAAAAACTTCGAATAAAAAAAATTCAATTAAAAAATATGAATAAGAAAAACATAAACTATTTTATTTAATTAATTAAAAGTTGAGATGTGGGCATTTAAATGAGAAAAAACACACTTTTGTGTGCGATAGTGTATTGTGGTCATCATTATAATGTACAAATGAAATATGTAAAATATACAATGTGATATTCATTACACACTTGAATGACCTTGCACAATGAATATGCAACATGATATTTCTTGAAAGTAGCAATAAACCAATTAACCCTTGTCATATTAACCACTACCAATTGTCTCACAACTTTGTGCCCCTATCATATTAGTTGGTATTGGTATTATGTTCACTTCCCTATGCCCTTATCATAATAATTTCTGGTGTTATTACCTTGTGCCCCTATCGTATTAATTGTTCCTTATTCACTACCTAATGTGAATTGCATTATAGTTGGATAGTCTGCCTACACTATATCAACGTTGAATTTTTTAATTCTTTGGCTTGATTCAACCGATTATGGTGGATCTAGGGTGAGTGGCTGTTGATACTTGTAATAGAGATTCCAAGAGCATGGATTTAAATGACAACAAAACCCATTTCAATAAGCATATCAGCCCATGTAATAATTGTTCAAAAGAGTGCCCTTGTGCAACATCCTATTGTCAATTCACTTAACAAAACCACAAATGGCGTCAACTACTTATTCGTGCTAAAATCATGGCACTAATGTGGGTAGAATCTAGGACATCTCTCCGCAAACGAGCCCTTTCGTGGTATAAACAAATTGAAGCAACAACACTTTTTCATACCCAAAGTGACGTAGTATAACATTCCA
Organism: Picea mariana; assembly: GCA_032191745.1. Lineage (NCBI taxonomy): Eukaryota > Viridiplantae > Streptophyta > Pinopsida > Pinales > Pinaceae > Picea > Picea mariana. Next base: position 43,191 of record JASDQU011402282.1, read on the forward strand.
AGGAAGTATATGCCTATCAAAATACCAAATTCCTAATATTTTAAGAGATTTAAAAGTATCAAGCAACAAAGAAAAGAATACACCTACGACTATGATGATGTTAGGATACACGACATATGCTAACACATAGGGAAATACATTTACTAAAGGAGACTTCTTTAATTGTTGGTCTTCAATAGAAAGCATGTGGTGTCATCAACTCAACGACATTGAGTTTATAGATTTTATCCCCATGCTGGAGGGTACATATATTAAGATGACCATAATATACAACATAGCAATCACGTTGATAGGGTTGTTTGAGGATTAAACTAGAATAATGCAAAGGGGCTATGTCATATTGCATGGTACCTTGAAAATGTCCAGTGAAAAAAGTAACAACACATCAACGACTAACCAACATTTGCATATCATCCTCTTTAATTCAATGTAGGTGACAGGGATGGGTGTGTTTAGTGGTAGGAAGATGAAGGTAGGTGCCAAGAGCTTGGGAAACACGATTCTTTTTATTTCCATTGTCTATAATGAGGTGTGTTATCACTCCAGGAAACTCTCCTAGGCTGTATCTCAAAGATGTCTGGTAACTTAACCTTTTTGTAACTATTTTCTCAATAATGGGTGTGGGTTTGGATCAAGATGAATATCTTAATCACTAGATTGTATCTTCAAGACAGTCTAGCTATATTCATGCAATACAAGGCCTTCAGGAGCTATTATCAGATAAGTTTGTAAATCAAATGGATAAGAAAACCAATTAGTTAACCAGAACATACATAGGCAATATATATGATGGGTCAACAAACTAGCCAATGATGCTTATGATTCTTGCTTAACAGTCAAAAGTAAAATGACAGTTACCATGGGACCATTAAACATAGACAAAAGAATGATTTCAACTCATATGCATAGACAAAGATGAAGGAGAGTCTGACAATAACAAATGAAAGAAGCTTGCAGGCTTAATATATTAAAGAAAGTGTCTTTTTACAATAACAGTGGATTATAGAAATCAAAATCGAACCCTTGTTTATTAAATGTTTTGGGCTTTATAGCTCTTTACAAATAGTTCCAAGATCCTAGATTACTAGATCGAATTTTGCTCAAAATAGAAAGTAAATAACTGGCCTAGAAAGTAGATTAAGATCCTATAAACTAGGTCAGTTCAAATTCTCGACTGATCTTTATGTTCTTCAGATTCTTTGGCAGGTGTAGTGAGCCTTCTGAGGCTGCTAGATCTCATGTGATATGGGAGGAGTCAAACATGACACCTGTTGACAGTCAAACAGTCTTATAACCTTGAAAATAGCTAACCGTTGTTTACCTTTCAGTCTTGTAGAGCACCTCCAAAACCAAAACAAACTCTTGATAAGGATATCATTAATTATCTTCCATCAATTGGAACCATTTCTGAGGTTTTTGAACAAGGAAAACTTGGACCTGTGCAAAAACATTAACTTTCTGACTTATCAGTGCTTTCGGTAGCTAGAGTAGATAGAATTCGGGCCGATTAGCTACCGAAAGTTCTGCTTTGGGTGACTAATGAACAATCGATATGTTTGCCTAAGCCACCGAAACCTGAGATCATCAAAATTTCAAAAATACCCTTGTCTTAGCTCAAAAACGCCTTAGGAAAGATCTTTTTAGGCTTCTGCATCTTGCTCAAAATTTGTAGGGTTACTGGCTGCCTCTGGTTCATTGCACTGAACTGCCACCTTTGCAAGAGTCTCAAGAGAAGCATGTGTCTGAGCCTAGTGTTTTGAAGACAAAGCTTGTTTCCTCAAAGCCCTAACCTTTTTCTTCAAACCCTGAGCTACTCTCCATAAGTTGTTGTAGTTTTTTACAATCTTGTCCTTCTTTTTCTTCTCCTTTATGCTTTCATGGGCTAATCTTTCCAAAGATGAGTTGCTTTCTGCAAAGTTGTTTGACAGAGTTTCATACCTGGTTTTTATTACCCTTTCTAGCACTTCTTGCTCAGCTAACTTCTTCTTAAGCTTCTTGATTTCTTTTGATTTACTCTGTTTTACTCGTTTGCTAGATGAGGCATCTGCAATTTGTGGTTCTTGTTCTTCTTGAGGTGTAGGTGATGGAAGGTTCTCGTAACTTGTTGTGTATATATCCACAAAAACATAATTTTCACGCCCTATGGTAACTGAATCCTCGTGCCCTGTTTTAATCTGGTGCTCTTCATCCTTTGAGTCTGTGTAAGGAAGATTAAAAATGTTTTTGTTCACTGGGGATTCTTTGGCCTTTTCTTCTTCATTGTTGAAATTTAATTTCTTTTTAGTTTTGCCAAGCTTAGAGAAAGGAGAGGGTTGATTGACTGGGGCTAGAGAGATAGCTCTCCTCCTCCTCTTTCCACTTCTGGGAGTGGAAGACTTCTTGGAATGAGGACTCTTTTTTCCCTCTGGCTGAAACTCAATCTGGAAATGATTCCAGAATAAGAAGTAATTCCACTCTTTACCTCTTCTTCGCAACATCTCATAAACCAAACATTTGATCAGACTATGGTGGGATAATCTACCTGCAACTTGATTGAGCTTGGCCTGGACTTGATGAGCCATCTTGGATAAACTTCGGTGGAGAAAATAGGGCAGATTGAGTGGGTTTCTACCAGTCAAATGATTTATAAGTTTAAAATGGTAAATCATCACCCTGTTGTATTTCCCTTCACAAGTTACATAAACCATTATGGCTTTTAATAACTGTTGCCATTTCTCTTCAAGGAAAGATACAAGAATATCTTTCTTCCATATCAAACCCCTGTGTTCTGGTTTCAAATAAGTCATGAATTCCACATTCTTAGTAACAGTGGTTTTAAACCATTTCTCTCCAGTCATGGGAAGCTCTGTCACTTCAGCTATGAGGGCTTCATCTATCTCGAATTCATCCCGGCCTATGATTGATTTCTTTCCATCAAAATTGAGGGCAAAGGCCTCTGCCACCTGCTGATGAGAACTCTGTAATTTTTTGCAAAAATTATAACACCCTGCATCTTTGAACATTCGACATACCTCTGGGTGTGATTCCAGGTAACTAATTTCGTTGAGCTCTTTCCTCAGGGTTGACGTTCCTTTTTTCATTTGCCACAATGTTTTCACACACCTGTGATTGAAGGAGCAGATTTCGGGGGAGAGTTGCACCGCGTAGAATTAGCGAAAGTCGGCTCGGCTGTGATAGAAATGAGAAAATTGGGGTGAGCTTTAGAACATGGCACTGATTACAAGGGATGCGACAGAACAATTGATGATTTGCAACAGTCATGGTGGATAGCTGTAATAAATGGAGGGTACGTAAACACATGGCTTAATGATATAATGATCTGGAAGGATTCACTTATATCATAGAGGGATCAACTTCCAGTCGTGAACGGTTCGTTCTCCAGTCTTTTCGGCGGATTATTGCAATCATAAAACGTTGAACCCAACGGTTGAAACATGTGATAAGACGTGCTAGCTCTTTCCCCGCTTCTGCGATTTCGGTAGCTAAAATGGCGCTGGATTCCTTTGTTTAAGCTTCTGAAAACTAAGGCTTTCGGTGGCTAATGAACAATCGAAATGTCCGCCTTAGCCACCAAAACCTGAGATTTGAATTAGATCAAATAAAAACTAAACAAACATTTATTTAAACTTTATTACATGCGTAAAGCTTTGAGAAATGAGCTTTTAAATTTTTTTAAAAAGTACCTTTTAAAAGACATCCTATCACCTAAAATAAAAATCTCAATTGATTTTTATTTAATACCATGGGAAAATGCCACGATTTACCTAATAACATGGGTCCATAAACCAAGAGTTGTAAACCTATCTTTAATTGTATCAAGGTTATCTTAACTAGTCTATGACAGAGTCATGATTAACCCAACATTCCCCCATTTAAACTTGACTTGGGATAAACACATACACCCCTCAAAGTTTATTTATTGAATTTCTAGGAACACAACATGCCCCCCTATCACTTAGGTCTATGTTTAGACTTTATATCGGTGAACCATCAAGCCAGGGGTATGCATGCCTTAATAGCTTTTGCAGCCATATTCCTAGTTACATGTGATAAAAATACAACTCCATGAAAAACAATTACAATTGTATGCCTGAGCACATGATGCTATGAAACATCAACTTGTTTCATTGCTAGCATCCCTCTTGCTCTAAATACAATTACATAGTCCGAGTACTTAGCTTACCACTTTATTCTTGAGAAAATGATATAAGAAGCATCTACCCACTTCTTTATCCACATCCCTCTCTCCTCCAAATCAAGCACTCATTCAATGAGCACTTCTTCCTTAATATGATTTTTACAATGCTCCACATTAATCCTTGTAATGCATTTCCATGTTCCATTTACCATAGTTCATAAATCCATGATTATGAAGTGTGAACCACCAC
>JASDQU011402283.1:30421-42813 GCA_032191745.1 Picea mariana
CCATGAGAAGATGATTAAAATGAGGCTCTGAAGGCCCTTTTACAATAAACGGGAATGCCAAAAGTCCTAGACATCCAAAAACCTAACCCTGGGAGATGAAGCGCCAGAAGTCATGTGGGCCCTGTTTGGGTAAGTTGGTGCATCAACTTCCCGGGTCATAAATTTTGCATATGATCTCCGTTTTAGGCGTATGATAGCTCGTTGGAAAGATCTATCCAAGGCGTATAATTCTCGAGACAAAATAGCATCGTTAGATGCAATTTGGTGACAGCAACATACCCAAAAAAACATCGTTTAGGGCCTCAAAATGGCCCCGGAAGTTCAGGACTCGAAAAAAAAAAATAGTAAATTGTGCGAAAAATGAAAAAATGAAAGAAGCAATGGTGGGGGTCCAAGTGGAATAGGTGGGTGGCCACCAATATGCACCTGGATCAGCTATAGTACACCTTTAACCTACTACCATCAATGAGACCCTTGAGTGGTTGTCCTTGTAAGGTTTCCATATTGGTGGGACCTAATTCATTGATGTAGAATAGATGGAAAGGACCCAACCAGTGCATGTGTAGTTTTCTAAAATGGTGTAAATATTTGTTGTCATATAATAAGACTAAATATATAGGATGAAGAATTTTCTAGTGTATGTTACGGTCATGCCCTGCCTTCTTCCTTTCCTTTTCGACCACTTGGCTAAAATCGGCCATCATTCGATCTTCCTTTAGTTCCATCAGCTCATCTAAACTATGTTGAAGGGACTGATCATCGACCATTTGGGTTGCTAGGGTGACATGGAGGCTACGAACAACAAATTCTAGTAGCATGACCACTTCTTTTCCATTTACGAGTCAGAATGGCATGTGCTTTGTTAGCCTTTTGCACATTGTTCAATAATAGTAGGTGTTGGCACAGGAGAAGACCCAGGGTTCAATGCTACAAAAACGCACCAACAAAACCTTAACTACCAGCCCTTTCGGAAACACCTGTGAAGTAGATGAAGTCTCACCTAAGGTAGAGGCAGGGGTGGTTGCAGGTTTCAGATGTCTGCAACCTTAGTTGGGACACATATCTGTGATTCTAACACTTAACAGAGCACTTAGCACCAATAGTTTATCAATATTTAACCACTATCTACTCCACAGATAAAACAGAGCATCACATCATTCATTTAGATATGATGTATCTAAGCACTTATCATAGATAGGTAGACTAGATCTAGCATATTCAAGCACTAAGCACATTCACATAGGTCAGATTTAACATCCATATACATCGTTAGCACAAAGCATAAATAGATCTATCTATCTGTATCAAAGCACTTAGCAAGTAAATACATAAACACATCAACACATCACACAAATCATAGCAACGCATCATGTACGTGGTTCAACCCCACCCTGGGGCTACGTACACCAACTCTCTTCTTTATTATGTTTGGTCAAGCTTCTTACAGGCACATAGCATCAAAATCCTACTCTGCAGAAGACAAGAGATCTGTGCGCACTCTGATAGATCCTCCTTCTTCAAGTTAGGGTACAACACCAAGTCTTCTTACAATTACCTGCACATAGCTCTGCAAATCTCACACATTATTCACAAAGCATCTGCAATCCATACTTAGCACTTAGCCCAATATCACACAGATATATATATGCCTCTCCTTACATTTCCTAGACATCTATTTATAATTTACAAAATAGGCCTAAACATGGGTAAACCCATGGGCTGACATCCCCATACCTGTTACATAATCCCAAATCCCAAAAAGGACCCAAAAAGGGGTAGAGATCTCGTGATCTCTGCTTTTTCTTGCGCTCCACCTTTGATAGGATGTAAATGTCCCAAAATAGGTCAAAATTTGACCAAGGATCTCCCAAAACTTGGTCAAGGGCCAACAGGCCCCCAACACTCACCTGTGACTCGTCCCGATTCACTTTGATCTGGGTAGTTCTGCTTCGAACGACTTGAGCTGTTTTGATTTGTTTCTGTCCCATGGCCTCCTGTTCAGTGAACTCTTAGGTGAATGTGTCGTTGACAAGTCCCTCGAGGCATTGTTCAGCTTCTGTGACAACCTACTTGAGTTCTTCTCCTTGGGCTTTGACCTCTGTGAACAATTGGTAAGCCTTATCTTGTACAGGTTGGAGCCTCTGAGTTAATTCCATAAATCTGCTCTAGATAGTGTGAACCTACTGCTAGGTAGTGCACTACTCTTGGCATCGTTTCATTCTTTCCATAGCTGGGGCTTCAAATGCGCCTGGCATTGTCTCTGCTTGCTACTTTGTTTCCTGGAGTTGTGACTCGAGTGCCTGCAATTCTGGGTTCTCAGTGAGTTGCTCATACGGTCCTCTGCCTTTATTTCTAAGACTGTCACAGAGCAAAGTGCTTTGCTGACCACTTCTTTTATTTCGAGTTGCTCCATGAGAAAATGTTCTTATCCTTACTGCATTTGTTCTTTCTTCATCAAAATTCGCTTGGAGAGAAATGTTTTTCTGTTCTGTAGTGTTGCTTTGTTTTATGAGTACACCTTTCACTTGCTTCAAGGCTTGGGTGGCTTGTTCTATTTCTTCTTGTGCTCGTTGAAGGTGAGCTTCGACCATATCAACTATTTTTTGGAGTTGGATTGGCTCATCTCCCAGATCTAGTTCTCTCGATGGCAGGGGAGAAGTGAAGACTGCACGGCTAGACTGAAGGGCCTGTTGTACCCATCGGAGTTTGACTTGAATTCTATCATACATTTATTCCTGGTTGGCTTCTTGTTTCTATGCTATTTCTAGTGAAGCTTCGTTCAGGGCTGCTATGGTGAATTCAAAATCATTGTAGGTGAGGATAGTCTGCATCTTGGTTGTTGTAACAGATATTGAAAATTTGCTCTACTTATTTGTTTTCATCCCAATGTGTTTGAGAATCGCAAATTATCTCTAACTTGCATCAAATTGTTGAAGGAAGCTATAGCTGAATCTTAAGAATGGTGGGCTTGCACCTGGTGTTTGCAATTTACACGTGATTTGAGGAAAAGGAGTTTGTGCCTCCTTCAGCGTTGGGTGAGGGCGAGATAGCTGCAGACCGTGTGAAGGAAATTAAGGATGTATGCGTTGTTCACATTCACATTGTAGCGTAGCGATCGTGATTTTTTCTCGCCCATTGGAGGAGAAAAGAGGAAGAGGGAAATTTGACTCTTTTTTCAATACAGAAATGAGCTACCTGTTACAGACTCTTACGAGGAAACAAGACATTGAGAAGCTCATCAGGAATACATTGGACAAGGTTTTGGTTCTCCAATTTGGAAGGGCCACAAATGTTGTTTGCATGCATCTTGATGAAATTCTTGCAAAAACTGTACGTGAAGTGTCCAAGTTTGCATCGATAGCTTTAGTGGATGTTGATGTAGAGGAAACCCAAGTTTATCTCAAGTACTTTGACATTACTTTGCTACCTTCTACGATCTTCTTTTTTAATGCACATCATATGAATTCACTTATATAATACCATTTCTCATGATGCCAAGAGCTCTGCCACATACATGGTGTGACCCATAGGGACCCCAAGCCAGAGAATTTCCTGTTTGCGAACATAAAGGAGAATTCACCTATTAAAGCCATTGATTTTGGATTATCTGTATTCTTCAAACCTGGGGATCGCTTTTCTGAACTAGTTAGTAATCCATACTACATGGCACCGGAGGTTTTGAAGCGTAATTATGGACCTGAGATTGACATGTGGAGTTCTGGTGTTATTCTGTATATTTTATTGTGTGGTGTGCCACCATTTTGGGCTGAATCAGAGCAAGGAGTTGCTCAGGTGATTCTCCATGGTTTTGTAGACTTCAAAAGAGAGCCATGGCCAAAAATTTCCAAAACTGCAAGAAGTCTTGTACGCCAGATGCTGAGCCTGATCCCAAGCGACGATTAACAGATCAACAAGTAATTGAGCATCCTTGGTTACAGAATGCCAAAAAGGCTCCAAATGTTCCCCTCGGTGATGTTGTGAAGTAGCAGGCATGCACGAATCATGATACATCCTTCATGGCCCTTCAGTAATGGACAATCGAGCACTTCAAGCTGAGTCCTGGACACATATAAGGAAATTGTAGAGATTGATGAGTGAAAAATAAGAATGCCCGCCCTTCCATCCGGTACCTGGTGCATCTACCGAGAGAACCATACATGGTGTTAGGGTTCACACACAACATCAGATATTGTATCATTTCTAGATTCCGAAAGTAAACCTAGTGGGCCAATAGTATATGAGGAGGGAAGTTTGTACCTGAGTGCATCAATTACAGGACGATCGAGGTCCTAAAAGGTATTAAGTAATACAAAATCAGCTTCCTGAGCAGTCTTCATTTCACTTCTCACAAACTCCGACATGTTCGTGCGTCGCAAGGAGAAGGACAGATCTTTGATGCGCAAGTGGGGCATTCCAGAAACACAGGGGATTATTTGTTCCATGTATCCATTTGTTAAACACCTCTCATCTGCATCACAACACAATACCGTAAGAGCATGCAAGCAAGTTGTATTTGGCCTGGGGAATGTATAGAGTTTGTACCGGAAAATTGTGCAGTGCGAAAACGATAGAAGAAGTTATAGTGTTTATACCTTTGAAAGTAATGTAACCATTAAGAGGGGAGAAGAAATAAGTAGAGAAGCCACAAGCATTGTGCTGCCAAAATGATACTCTTGGAACTTTGAGCTTTCTTGTTGTTTTCTGAGCAAACGAAACAAGGCCGTTGGAGATAATGCATGTTACTGGAGAGACACCGTCTGGTTCTGAATGCTTCAACTTGTCCATCATCTCATCGAAATGCAAAGGGTCGTTATCAGTGAAGGACCGACATAGCTCGGCTAGTTGGGAGGTCCGACCATGTTCCGAAGGTAGGCCGTCTGGAATCGTCTCAAATCTAAAGTCCGAAAAAGATTAACAGACTCCACGGATCCGGATCCGATGAGGCGCTCTTGCGCTCTTGTATATATTGATTATTAACGAAGGCGATATAGAAGCCACGAGCATATAGGATCTGGGCCAGCTACATCATAGCGTTAATATGACCTTGAGCAGGGAAAGGGAAAATAACAACATGAGGTCATTTATTTAGTAGTGCCATGGTAATGCAGAGAAGCAGATTCCTCGAGGAGGAAAAGTAAGAGGCCAGAGATGTGATGAGGGAGGAGCATATAAAAAAAAAACGACTACATATAGATGCCATTTCCAGAATCAGCTTTACCAGTGGAACTTTCAAATTCATAAATCGATCACCACAACACGCACAGTGTCCATATCCCTCTGTGGAACACAAAAAGTCTTATTTCGATAATTACAACTAACGCCGAGCCAATCGAACTCATATATGGGTGCCCACAGTGACCATTTGTGCTGCAGCAGTTACGAAGCTGAAATTTGGATTTGAGTGAATTTGTTGTTTTTTACAGTATGTATTTCCGTTATAATAACCTCCAAACTCTTTGTAAAGTGATGAGAACTCTTCATTAAAGTTAAACCATACCAAAGCGATCATCTATACTCCACTTGTCAAAATGATTAGCGACGGTTCAGGTAACGACAGAGCATCTGGAATTCACACAGTTTCAGAAGGAAAACCGTTTCATATTTATTTTTATGTAACTTATTGTGAGTGCAATAGAGGACATAATCGGTAGAGAAGGCTGAGAATAGGGGGGTGCGGGGGACAAGCTGGGGAAAGACCTCTTTGGAAGAGGGGTTCCTTTGTATGCTGAGTTAATTTGTAAATCCGAATTGGAGTAATATAGATGATGTATTTACTTGAGACTGTGAGATTCATCACGGTTGATTCTTTCAGTATGTTCTTCCTTATTTAAGTTGTGTTAAATCTGTTTGGAATTCATTTTATATGCTCCTTACCCACAGTTGATATATACGGGTTGTCATTATCATATTGTTTATTTCTTCCTTTTTTCAGCTGTGTTAAATGTGTTTGGAATTCATTTTATATGCTCCTTACCCACAGTTGATATTATGTGTTGCGTTCTATGGTGACTGATCAGAATTCGTTCCAGATAAGCGCTCTGCATCTAGTTACCAGCCTTCATTTGTTTTCCTCTAAAGATTATCGTAGTGAAAATTCCTCCTTGATAGATGCTTTCAGTGTGATGGCCTTTCCTTTCTTTTTTTTGCTACCACATCATGATTATCAAATTGCTGAAAGATAGACTTACTTTGCCTCATTTTCCACAAGTTATACGATCACTACTATTATCTCCTTTCTTTGGTTTTCACTTGACTCCATGCCCAATGGACTGTTTCCCTGGTCCAACCCCCAAACTTCAAAAATCTGAAACTATCATTTACCCATAAATCTGCCCACCATTTTACGCTTACTGAAGATCATATTGTGACATTGTTTGAGAGATCCCTCTCAGGTTGGGGGAGGGAAACTTCCAATCCAAAGTGGTTCGAGGTTGCCTCTGGATTGATTTGCATGCAACCCATTTTTAGTTTCGAGTGTCAACATTGNATTGGTCATGGTGGCTTTCGATTTCTTCCGGGAATAAGGTCTCGGGGGGGAAACCTTCCTCTTCTTCAAGGGGTCAACCTCATCTCTGGGCGGTGTTAATTCACCTAGCTTCTATTCATCTTCTACTTTGTCATCACCCCCTCGGTTAGGTGACACTGAAGCAGTTTTTCCTGAGGTGCTGCTTAAATTTTGGACCACCTTAGTCTTCTTGGGTGTATTCTGTTCTTTATGAGTGTCCTCTGAGTTTTCAAGATCAGATATCTCTGTAGGGTTGGTGGGGATAAGGAGGTCAGCGAACCATTCCTTAGTGATCTCCTCAAGGTCTTTTTCTATAAGTTTATAATATGACTGGAGCTGCTCTTTATGTTCATCTGCTCGCGCTGTAACGTAAATGAAGTGTTGATCTACGCTGAAATTCATCAGGGGTTAGAACCTTTGTAAAGTGTTTGGAGTCATACGAGGCTCATCTTCGATGGCTCTCTTTAGCTGGAGGTAATATGTATGAAACACATCATTTGACTGCCACTGTTTGTTCATATCACTTGAATACCAAAGGGTAGCGAACTTCGCAGCAAGCAGTTCGAATGGATTTGTGTCTAGGAGGGTCTCACCCTTCGGCATCTCCCAGGAAACAAATGCAATGAGGATCAGGATCCAGCTGAAATGAAATTCATAACCTTGATCCTGTGCTTCTCGACATTCTAGTTCCAACTCATTAACTAGATACTTCACCCAGTTCATCTGTAGGCCTTCCGTGCACTTCCCTGCGAGGTCAACGACAAAGCTAATGACCTACGTAGGTCAGTTCTTCCTTACTAACTTTCCTTCTATCAGTTGACATGCTAGGCGCACTACACCACTCTAGATGGAAGATACCTTGTAGCCTCTTGTTCCCTTCTCAACATCGCCAGATGTATCCTTGATCTTCTTTGCTAGCACACGATCTATGTCATTTCCTGGGTAGAAGTCCTACGCGTTAGGTCCTTGCATACTCAGTCATGTGATCCTATGGATCAACATTGGTTCAACTATAATATGATGGTCTAGCCATAAGTAGCTGACATGGTAACATGACAGTAGCATCTTGACACATGCGTTGACTTCCTGGTGTCTTCTGAAGTGTGGGATCTTCATGACATTCAACAGGGTGTACTGTACGAGGTTCATTGTCTACGGCTGGGTAATTATCTTTGAATTCTTCCCCTTCATTATGGTTAGGTACTTGTATAGGGTGAGCATACCATAGATCTTTCGATCTCTGAGGTTGAATTTGTTGAACTTCAATGCTGTGATCTTATCCTTCTCTGTTCGAATTGCATGTATCCCCTTCGAGAGGTATGTAGTGACCATGGTGTACTCGAATTCTCTTGGCACACTATCACAATTCACCGCGCCAGCCAGAGGTAGAATGTAATCGAGCAATATGGTTGGAATCAGCTTCACATTTTCTAGGTTGTCTTTGTGCTTGGTTCTCTTTTCCGCTGATGGCCGGGATGGTCTGGCTTCGCGAGCAGTAGACGGAGAGGCTTGAAGTCATCTCATCCATGATGCTTGTATACCTGTAGACATCGAAATTACTCGTTCATCCATGAGTTCGATGAAAACTTCTTCGACAACTTTCTCTGCAGAGCTAAACTTGTCCAACATACAAGCTCAGGGTTGGAAATCTTAGGTTCGAGGAGTAGCTTAGACATTGTAATGGGATAGAGGAAAATAGCACAATGATTACTGTGTAAAATCAATGAGTCCGTGGGCTCAGTTTTAGAGTTAGAAAAAGTGTTCTCGGTGCATGGCGCGATAGGATAAATATAACTTGGCAAAGGATCTCTTGCAACGGGTGAGAATCCTTCTTAACTATGTTTTGTCTATTACGACGTGGTCCAACGGTTTGGTGGTGAACCATAAATTCCTTTCTACCCGTTCGGAGGGTTGGCGTAATGGATATATTGTTCCCAACAACTATATTACTTCACGTTGGTGAAGTGCCATGTGGCGATGTTCTGTTATTCCGACAAAGCTCCAATTTTGCAAAGTTTCCCTCTGTGAAGTTCCCTCTGGAACCTTCTGTAAATTTTCAATCTTAGATCTCTTCTTACTTAGTTTTCTATCCTTCTTTCCGGTGAGCTTCATCTCATAATTCCTTTTTCCATTTTGATTCTTATCTGTGTTTGGCATAGTTACTTCGCACTGTTGAGATTATCTCCTAGAAATCAGGGGTAATATTCTATCTATATTTGGAATAGGTACTTCAATCTTTTGTGGGTCTTCTAGTGTTCTTGCAAATTCGAAATTCAGGTCTCTGGTGTTAAATAGCTTCGATATGTTCTTATGTTCTTCAATCAAGTGTGCGATCCTTCTAGTCATAAAATCCTTTAAATCTTACTTCTTCTGCTCTAAAATTTCTTCTTCTTCCTTCCTTATAGCCTGATCTCTTTCAATCCAAGGTTTTCCTAGTAACATGGTAAATGGGGCATTGTTCTCAATAAATTTAACATCTCGAAATCCTCCTTTGTTGAAGTCCCATTGGCATTCATAGGTATCTGGCTGAGATTTCCACATAGGTTTATCAGCTTTCCTTTGAATAGTCTTATTCCTCCTAATGAAGGAATCATAACAACCCTTCCTATAGCTTCCCAAGTTCTTTATGTTATGATATTCACCTGTGTTTCCTCATCCAGAACACAGTCAATGTCGAAGTCTCCTATTCTTACTTCAATGCATTCTTTTTCTTTGAAGATCTCTGATAAGATAACATGTCGGTGGTCATTCAGGGTGTCTTTTATCTGTAGCAATACTTTCTCTGATTCTTTCTGGGGTTCTGCCATAATATCAGTTGCTTGACTTTACTCGTGGTCTCCTTGTCTCATATTCATATTTTCAACTTGAGCAATCATTCTAGGGCAATCCAAAACTTCATGGTCCATAGCTTTGCAACAAAGACAACTAGGTCTTCTCCCAGGGCATTCCTTAGCAAGATGTCCTAGATTTCTACAACTGTAATAGAGGTTTAGTCCTCTCTTTCTTTTAAATGATTCCTAGCCTTTCCTATACTGCACACTAGGATCATGGTAGCTAACCTACAAACATTTCTTTCTAGGATCCTACATCCACTTGTTAGTCCAAACATTCTTTCTATGCATAGGTATAACATATCTTTCACTATTCTTATCAGATCTACGCTAGTCAAACCTTCTTTCATCTATTAGTGCCCTAGTTTTCAAGCTAGGACAAAATCTATCAAGCATACCTAGATCCATACTATTGAAAAAAAAAATCCACTTATCTTAATTCTACAGAGCACAAATCTTTCAGATTTAGAACTTTTCAATATTCTTACCTTTATCAGAGCACAAAGCATTAAGATCTTACCTATTTTCTTCAGATCAAACTTCTTTTCTTTAGCACTGAGCTTCTCAAACTAAGTAGAGTACTGTGCACTAGGGCAACAGATCTACGTACAAAGCTTTCACAATTTTAGGTTGGATCTTTTTCTTCCTCAGTTCCCAGCAATCACAGTTTCAGGTCTCGACAACAGAACCATTTTTTGGCACAGGGGAAAACCCAGGGTTCAACGCTACAACAATGCACCAACAAAACCCTAACTACCAACCCTTTTGGCAACACCTACGAAGTAGATGAAGTCTCATCCAAGGTAGAGGTAGGGGTGGTTGCAGGACTCAGATGTCTGCAACCTTAGCTAGGACACATATCTATGATTCTAACACTTAACAGAGCACTTAGCACTGAAAATTCATCAATATTAACCACTATCTACTCTGTAGATAAAAGAGAGCATCACATCATTCATTCAGATCTGATGTATCTAAGCACTTATCATAGATAGGTAGACTAGATCTAATAGATTCAAGCACTAACCACATTCACATAGGTCATATTTAACATCCATATACATCATTAGCACAAAGCATAAACAGATCTATCTATCTATATCAAAGCACTTATCAAGTAAATACATAAACACATAAACACATCGCACAAATCATAGCAACACAACATGTGCATGGTTCACCCCCACCCCGGGGCAACGTCCACCAACTCTTCTTATTTATTATCTTTGGTCAAGATTCTTACAGGCACATAGCATCAAAATCCTACTCCGCGTAAGACAGGAGATCTCCGTGCACTCTACCAGATCCTCCTTCTTCAATTTAGGGCACAACACCAAGTATTCTTACAATTACTTGCACATAGCTCTGCAAATCTCACACAGCATGCACAAAGCATCTACAATCCATACTTAGCACTTAGCTCAATATCACACAAATATATATATGCCTCTCCTTACATTGCCTAGACATTTATTATTCTTTACAAAATAGGCCTAAACATGGGTAAACCCATGGGCCGACATCCCCATACCTGTTACATAATCCCAAATCCCAAAAAGGACCCAAAAAGGGGCCGAGATCCCGCGATCTATACTTCATCTTGTGCTCTGCCTTCGATAGGCTGTCGAAGTCCCAAAATAGGTCAAACTTTGACCAAGGATCTCCCAAAACTTGGTCAAGGGCCAACAATAGGCTTCGTGTTCGCCAACGTTTTCTAGCACCTCATCTGTGAAGGGTGTTGAGAAAGGTTCATGGACATAGACTATGTTGAGACTCCTCAGGTTGACACAGATTCAAATATTCTTGATTTTCTTGGGTTTCACCACCATAGGACTAATCCATTCAGATTCCTTTATAGAGACAATGATCATGCATCAAACATTTGATCTATTGTTTGTGCACATTTTCCTTATACTTTGGATTTAATTGATAAGGCCTTCTCTTGACCAGTTTGGCATCCAATTTGAGTTGAATCTTCATGGCTCCCAGTGATCATGCAATGCCTTTCGTTTTAGAAAATATTTGAGGAAAAAAGTCCTCATATTCCTTAATGAGGTCAACAACCTGAGTGACCATCTCCTTATCCCAATAATATCCAATGATGCCCAACTTGGGAACTTCTTCAATACCAATATTGTCTTTCTTGGTTTTTATCGAGCTATTAAAGCCTGGTGTGGCCATCTATGCCACCTTACCCTTTAGTGTGTTCTCTCCTTCATACTCTTTGTTCTATATGTCATGGGGGCCATCATCATCAATATTGTCAACATCAATTTTCTAGCAATGTACTGCTTCTTTTAGTTTTTCCACTGGCTAATGATATGAACATACCACCTTGGGTGTGGCTTCCTTTGGATGCCAATGAAAAATAAAATCCTTAATCCAACAAAGTGCCTCTCTTTGAGCTAGATATTCTATTGTGATTTTGAATGTTAAACAAAACTAGGAACTCATATGGGTCCACTTGACCATTTTCCTCATGTGTTCCTCTTGGATGTACCAACTTCTAGGGACCATGTCCATATTGTGGAAAAACCAATGTACCCATTGGGCTCGAGGGATATTTTTAGAGGTTCAATGAAATTCAAAAAAAAAATGTGTTCTTGAGGATCCTTAGTGCCGTTGTATCGGTTGGCTAATTTCAAATCAATTATGGGCTCGAACCAAAGATTTATTAACTCATCTACCTATGCCCAACTCTAAAAATTTAGGTGGTGTTTCTCCCACCACTGCGCTGGTGTCCCTCGAGCCACTGCATCCATGGAATGAAGCCTATGCTCCATAGGGACATGTTTCTCCATTTGTATGAGAAATGTTTATAGTGGCCTTTTCCCATCAAACCATGGGGCATCACATAAAATAAACATTAAAAGAAACAATCAATTTTTTTTAAATGCGTAAAGATAAAACAAATAAAAAATAAACATAAAAAGAAACAATATATCTTTTTAATCTTTTAAAACACATAAAATAGAATTTGAGACCACCTTACAAACAATCTTGAGAAGAGCATATGTGGAAATAATTAACCTGGGAAAGAAATACTCTTCCTTACA
>JASDQU011402284.1:7233-29756 GCA_032191745.1 Picea mariana
CACATTGGTATCCTTACTTCTAATCCAACTTCATGATAACACATGCTTACAATATTTGGTTGATTAATGTCTTGATTATTTGTAGGGGATATATATATTACAATATATTAGAATATTAGAATATTACAATGTAATAGTAATGCCATATTACAATGTAATATGGCATTACCATATTACCTTGTAATATGACATACAATATGGTATACCATATTACAATGTAATATGGTAATACCATATTTCATGTAAATTTTTTTTTTTTAAACTTAAAGCCATCGTCGCAATATCGACGAAAGTTCATCGGAAACAATTTTATTATTTTACCAAAACCATCGCTATAGCGACGAAATTTCGTCGCAATTTGCCACGAATTTTCATCGCACATACAACATCTGCGTCATAAGTTTGATTTTGAGATATTTTTTCGTCGATATTGCCACGGTTTTTCGTTGCAATATGCGATGGTTTTGCGTCAGACATTCAATATCTACGTCATAATTTATAGGCTTGGCATAACTATTCGTCTCAATTGCGACAAAGTTTCGTCGTAATTTCCACATTTCTTTGTTGTTATTGCGACTTAATTTCGTCAAAATTGTGACGATGCATAGGGTTAACCAATGTTGAATATGGTGACATGTGGAGCACTTATTTCGTTGATGTTTCCACGCACACCTGGATCGTGGATATAGCAATGAAATTATTCCAACAAAAAAAATATTGGCTGTCGTGGAAATTGCGACGGATATGTGTGGAAATATCAACGAAAAACCGTCGCAAATTTGGTCATATGTAGTAGTTGAAGGTTTCTCCTTCCCACATGAACCTGAAGGCTGACTCTCTCTGAGCTTCTCAACCTTTAGAGACTCTTGCTCCATGTTCTTTGTCACTGACAATGATCAATGATCCAATATCCCCTTGTATCGTTTTATAGTCTTCTGTCCTGGGGTAATGGTTCACCTGATGAATAAAAATCAACAAATACCCAAGCCCTACCAACCTCAAGATCAGTCGTTTGATATTGTTGGTTGACTGCTATCTCCCATGCTGCCCCTTTGTTCATTTCCTTGAACCCTTCCCTACACACTTGTTTTATCCATTTATGATTCAATGAATTCAATATATCTATCATCCTATGATCTATGGATGAAATATCTTCTACCATCTAAGATCCCCTTGAGTCATTGTCCTTCGTAGCTCAAGCACTTAAGAAAAAATATGTCCTTGGTCCTAAGTGGATGACTCAGGAACATGAGAAAAATCCCTTCTTTTCTCCTATAAGCTCTCATGTGGCTCATATATCTATATGAAAGTCCTTATCCACCTATCTGAGATCTCCTTGTTGACTACTCGACCTCCTTCCATTGCTCAGTTATCCACCCAACATAATTTTTCTGTTGAAATTACCTCTGTACTATTCATGTATGGCCCTATACGTGACTATCACCACTATATCCTGCGTATGTAAGTGCCTATCACCAATGAAAACCATGTATGTACGGGACTTCCCCTTATGTGACCTGTGTACACCTACGTACACCTGCAAAAACCCCTGTTCTGCTTCAGTGCTATTGTTTCCTAGAAATCAGTCCTTTGATTTATGGCTATTAGTTTACAAATATGCTAAGATATTCTGCAAATTTGAAAGATCTACTGCAAAATATAGTGGATTTATGCTTAGTCCTTCAAGCACCCACCTCAACACTCTTGATCCCATAGATCTTCTCATGTAACCCTAGATCTGAATTCAAACTCTCCCATGGTTACTCAAATCTCATAGATATGTCGTTGTGCATCCTAAGATAGGCTCCCTCTTAGATCAACCTTTCTCTGATACCATGTTGATTTTCTCTAACAACCCTCGGTATCCTCTGATATCATGTTGAATTTCCCTTACCTAGCACCCGACAGTTAATTCCAAGTAAATCACTTATTGAATTCAAGCACATATAAGTAATCAACTAAACATGCAGCATAAGCATAAACAAGGAAACCAAAATTATCACACACAAGACAATAATATTTTCGAGTAAACTACCCTTGGAAAAACCTCGGAGGGAAAACTGCTCCTAAGATGCTTTTATTAAGGTAAAATTAGGGCTCCTCTAATAGGGAAAATGGCCCACTAAGAGAATGTACACTATAGACAAGCTTGGAAATTCTTGTGTTGTTGTATGACCCTCTACAAACATGCGTTTCGAGGTGTATGTGCATTTCCTTCTTCAAACCCATGTACATATGTGACTCTCTCCAATGAGACCCACGTACATGTACGAAAACTTTGTACTCCAATTTTCATACGGAACACCCCTTTTATGTGGCTTCTATCGGGTGAAAGCCAGCTGTGATTGACTCTGCTCTCTCTTATCCTTGACCTGTATAACCTCTAGATAAAATTCCTTCTCCACCTATCTAAGATCTTGAATCAGGATCCTTCATGATCCAACCCTCTCTGCATCAACACTTGGACGAAATCTCTTCACCCAACCAGTGAGATCTCCTCACACTTGTGTAATAAAAAGTCATTCTTTGCTTCTACACTCTCCACACTAGAAAAACTCCTTCTTTCCTATCCCTGACCTTGGTCTCTCACTAAAAGTATCAACCTTGATCTCTCACCAAAGTCACCTGTGTCGACTTACTCAACACAAGTCTCTCACAAGTGGATCTCACACAAGTGTCCTCCTCCTTCACCCTGACCTTGATTTTATAATCACAATTTATAATATAAACCTAATCTCCAAAGTGATTGACGATTGAAATTACTTCTCACAACCACTTAAGATTTACATGCTTAGATTAAATTCTAATTACTTTTAGCACTTTCCTTGAATAACTCAATTCAATGATAAAAACACTTTTACTTTAATTATTGCTTTAACTAAAGTGTTGGAGGCAGGCCAAAGTGGGGAAAAGCAAGGCGATTTTGGGAAAGAAAGCATGCATGAGGAAAGTGATAGCTAGAAGGAAGAAAAACACGTGCACATGTAGAAGAAGACCTAATAGTAGTAGGTTTAGAGTTTTGGCAACATATTGTAACAACTAAGGAGCCAAAAGCATATAAATAATGATATGTAGGTATCATAGAGGGTTGGCTTATGATATGGATTATTGTATTACCCTGATTATTGTTGATATTGTAGTTACGTATGAGTTGATGCGATATGTAATGTTTTTCTTTACGATCTATTTTGTATAAGTTGTTGAGCTAGAGGAGAGGAAGGAGGGTATATCTTGAGGGTTATATCGCAGGCTATGGATCCTGGTGCTATCTAGTTTTCCTAATATAGATCTTACCCAACTGAGCAGAATTGTAAGCGCACGACATTGTAGATGCAGAAAGACTATAATAAAAGAGCTGAGGGCCAAATATTTGTGGACGTAGCCCAGGAGGGGGTGAAATGTGGTAACATCTATGTCGTGTGATGAATGAATGCATATATTTCTTACCTTCATAGTTATTATTATGGTTAATGAATGAGTTGTTACATTGCTCATTAAACGTGGTTGTGATATAGAAGGAATAGTTGTTAGGTTCACTGCATAAGTCGTGGATAACAGTATGTTTCCTGTACAAGTTATAATAAATTCTTCAATGTTTAGCTCTCTTATCTCACACCTAATCCTAGGTTGTAGACACCCGAGTCTTACAGCCACCCATTAAAACTATCTCAGGTGAGACTACGCAACACATTCTGTGTGTTGTGTTTCCTTTTGGTTCATCAGGAGGGACGATAGTTGTAGAGGCTTTGTTGGAAACCTGAAAGACATGAACCCTGGGTCAATACAAACTCAGATAGTATAGAAGGGAAGTAACCAACAAATGGTTCCATTACCATTGGTAGAAACAAGAGAGGATTGAGTAAAGGGGATAATTCGAAGATCTATCGAAGACATATCAAAAAATATTAGGGCAGAGAGCAATGAGTTATTAGAAGGGAATGTTGAGATCGTGGAACCCCACAAAAGCAGAGATTAAAACTTGGTTAAGAACTAAGGATATAGAATTTGCACAGAAAGACAATAGAAACCCTAGAATAACACCCCACAAATATCTTGAGAAATACGTGTTTATTGATTTACATGAAGTCTTTTTCTGTGATTTTCCACATCTATTGTAGAAGTGGATTCTAATGTTGAAGGATAACCACGCAACGAACCGGATTCGACAACTAGATTGGACCCCAATACAGATTGAGCAGTTACAGCAGGTGAACAACAAATTCACTCGCACAATATATTTTTGGTTGGGCAATATTGTAGAAGGATTTATAACAGAGTTTGCAGTTGACACAATGAAGTCGTATAGCGAAGCAGAACAAGAGTTTCTACGCGGACCTAGAAGAAGGTACATTCGATCATTGTATACTTCTATTAAGATATTGCTATATAACAAAGGTGTAATGACGATGGAATTAGACAACTAAACTTTCCTGTGTGCATGGGGGAAGGGGGGAAGCACTAACAGAAAGAGGAGAAATGGAAGGATGAAAAGATAAGGGAAAGAAGGAGGAACCCTTGGACCCAATCATGATGAATGATGACCAGATCAAGAAGATCATGGCGATGACTAGAAAGACACATAGCGGAGTACTCTACCAATACAAGGTGAATACCAAGAAGAGAGCCATAGCTGCGAGGGAAGGATTGGCGAGTGACGAGGAAGAGGTAGAGGATCTTCGGGCTGTGTAGTAGATTGAGGAAACCCTGTATGAAACATATGAAAGGAAGACGAGAGGTCCAAGAACGGGAGGAGAAGACAACCATCCTATCCATATTAATGTCAGTGTGGAACCCATAAACCCATGTGCGACTAATACACCAAAGAGAACACCACCGTTTAGACAACCAAAGTTCAGAGGCCATCAGATAGTAAGAAGTACATCCACACAAGGAACAACAACTGGAAGAGCTAGTTCAGGTATCTACACTGTATGGAGGTAGTAGTTCAACATTCAGAATGGCAGGACATGATCCCGCCATCAAGTTACCAGAATTTCAAGGAGAAGCAATAGAAGACCCTGAGAAGCATTTGTTCATTTCTGTAAAGATATGGGAAGCAAAACAGATCATTGATGAAAATACCAAACTTGTGCAGCTATTGATTACACTAAGAGACCATGCACTAGACTGATCCATGAGTCTAGAGACAAACAGTGCCCCTAGGACGACAAGGACACTAGAAGACATTAATAAGTTACTGATAAATGAGTTCTGGAAGCCGAGCTCAGAGGATCTGTACATGAATGAGATGATTGAAATTAGACAGAAACCAAGGGAGTCTATATGGGAGATTGATCAGAGATTCAAGCGACTGAAGGGAAAGTTAAAATATCTCATGATCGATATGCAACATCAACACCTATTTTTCAATTCACTAATCCCACACTTAAAATACCCATTGCGACAACAAAAGTTTCAGATGTAGGTAGAGGCTCTACATGAATCCATGCAACTGGAAGAAAACTAGTACCAGCAGATAGACCCATCTATCGAAGAACTGAAGGATGATTTGAAGAATCTAACGTTTCAGCTGAACCAGAATAAGAACAAGGACAAACAAGAAGTCGTTTGGTGTACCACATGCAGGACAAAAGGCCACCACAACAATGAATGTCCAACATTCGTGCAGTATATGGAAGTAGGGATGACAAATCCGTTACCAACAGGAGGACCATGGTGCAAAATCTAAGGGAAAATGGGTCATGATCCTTATCACTGCACGATGATGCAGAAATACCAGACAGTCCCAAAGAGTTCATATTGCACCTTTTGCAAGCTAGTGGGCCATGACGACAAAGACTGTAGAACTATGGATCTGATACGAGAAAGGAAATCCTATGCATATAGAGTGTAGGCATAAGTGATGACTGGGAAAGCAGGGCCACAGTTCAATCAAGTTCTAGCTCCATACAAAACTGTGCAACAGAAGTATAATATTGCGCAACAATCATAGAATAACGCACAACCACATTACAACGCAACACAACCTCGGTACAATCAGGCGCCTCAGTATAATGCAACGAGAGGATATCGAGTAGGCTACAGAGGTGGAGGACGATCAAGAGGAGGCTTCAGACGAGGTAGAGGACCAGTGGTGTGTCAGAACTGTGAACAATCGAGACATTATGCAAGAGAATGTCCACTTCCACCAGCAACGTGTATGTATTGTCACACATCGGACCATGATACAAAAGAATGTCTGACACTACTAGTAAAGATCCAAGAAAAGAGGAACCATAATAACCAGAAAGTTCAGTGGATTTCAGCGGAAGTAAGGGATGAAGGACGAAACATCAACATAGTTACCTACGGAGGAGATAAAACAGGTACTGAAGCAGTTTGACAAGAACCAACATAGAATCAATGGGTGAAGAAGAACATTGAACCAAGGAAACACTTCGATGTGCAGAACGAGAAGGCAATATTTAAGGAAGCCAGACAAGAATTTCAGAAGGAGGACATGGCGTCGACTTCAACTTCACAACAAAACAAGGAAGCACCAAAGTACAAGATGCCTCCATCATTGGATCATACCAACAAAATGAAACCCATGGGACAAGTAAGTACAATCAAAGGCTTTTTGCAATCATGTGTAAAGGTATTAAGTGACCCATCATCTATGAAAATATTGCAAACCATACTAGAAAAATGTAGCATTGAGACAAAAGGAAAACTAGAACCAAAAACAGTCAATAACCTACACACAAAAAGAAGAACAAGTAGAGAGTCTAGACTGAATGCTAACATTGGAGATTTCAATATGGGAGACATCATACTGGATCTAGGATCTGAAGTTAATATATTACCAAAGAAGACATGTAAATGCATGGGAGAGCCAACATTAGGATATTCACCTATTCAATTGAAACTAGCAAACCAACATAGAGTCCTACCAATAGGTAGACTGGAAGGAGTGATAGTCGACCTATATGGAGTGCGCACTAAAGCTAATTTTGAAGTCATTGAAATAGTGGACGCCACAACACCTTACCCAACATTGTTTGGTCTAGATTGGGCATTTGAAAACGAGGCCATAATCAACTTGAAGACTAGGAAAATGACATTTGAGTCAGGTGAATACAAGGTCATCGTGCCATTAGACCCATCATAAGGGGAGAGGTTTGTAGAACCTACTTCCTAGACTTAGAGGAAATCGACCAGTTGTACAGAACAACTGCGTGCAATGAGGATTACGTGAACCCAACTGTAGACATGATACTCAGTTGGCGGAGCATTACTTCATGTGCAACAGATTCAAATATTGGTTTAGAAAACTGACAACAAAGGCTACACGAAATATCTACGAGAAGATGCGCAAGAATAGACCGTGCAGTAAGATGGGTAGGCACAAAAATTAGAGAACCACCCAGTTTCCACGGGCTAAACAATTTGGAAACATTCTTGGCACAGTATGAAGACGAAGTCTTAGAGAAAAAGAGATTGTTAGCACTTGATCTATCACTCAAGGCCACACCCATAAGATGGTGGGGTGCACACAAAGACACAATCACAGATTGATACCAATGTAAGAGGTTACTATGCATAAGGTTCGGAAAAAAACAAAAAAACAACAAACAATGGAAGTATGAGGGAAAATGGGCACAAACGGAACACTTGGAGGAGTGTAGAACACTGTGGAAACTGACACCCCCGGAGGAATGTCCTCGTCATTTCATACACACTCTAGAGGGCATACCAGGGAATTAGTATACAGACCAAGAATTGCGCAAAGGAACTATGACCTGGAACACATTGCAAAAAAATTTCACGGTCACTTTCTCATTCGAACATGAGAACCCAAAAATAGATGTAGCTCTCAAAAAGATAAGAGGAATGATGTTCATCAAAGAACCAAAAGTAGAACTTATCACAAAAGAGAAACAACGGAATAAACAAACAGTTAAGGAACTGTTATCAGGTTACCATGTGCAAGAGGAAGCACCGGATGAAGACGATCCACGCGATATTCAGATTGAAGAAGAAGCAAGTGAAAGAGAGATGTGAAAGGACCACTGCAAGAATCAGAAGTCATTTCTGCGCTGAACAAAGTAAAGAAAGTCAACATTGGGACAGTCGAGCATCCAAAAATGGCCAGCATTGGAGATTACTGGGATGAGCAAACAGTGGAAAGCATAACAGAGTTGTTGTGTGAATACAACAATTTGTTTACCACAACATTTATAGAGATGAAGGGTATAGTCGGAGAACTAGGAGAGATGAAGATACCACTCAGACCTGAAGCAAGATTGATTAGACAATGACCATACATATTAAACCCAATATACAAGTAGAAAGTCAAAACTAAGATTTATAGGATGCTTGAAGATGGCATCATAGAACCGGTCAAAGAATCAGAATGGATAAGCCTGATGGTAGTATAGGACAAGAAACAAGGAGGGATCAATATATGCGTTGACTTGAGGAATTTGAACGATGCATGCCTACATGACCCATTCCCTACACCTTTCATGGATGAAGTGTTAGAGAACATAGGAGGGCATGAAGCTTACTCGTTCACTGATGGATTCTTAGGCTACCATCAGATCAAGATCGCACATGATGACAGATACAAGACCCCATTTGTGAAAAAATGGGGATCTTACCAATACACAGTCATGCCATTTGGACTAAATAATGCACCAACAATATTTTCTAGAGTAGTCATCGCATCATTTAAGGGATTCATCCACCCGTTTCTCAAAGTATATCTGGATGATTGGACTGTCTATAGTTTGTTAAAAGACCATGTAGAATTCTTATGCCTGATGTTAGAAATATGTAGAGAGTGTCAGATATCACTAAACATAAAGAAATGCATATTTGGAACATCGTTTGGGATATTATTGGGCCATATAGTATGAAAACAAGGTTTATTAGTAGATCCTGCAAAGATCGCAATAATTGTTAACTTACTACCACCAAAAACATTTCGTCATCTAAGAGCGACGTTGGGACACACAAGTTACTACAGGAAATTTATCAAAGGATATGCACATATTATTGCACCAATGGAAAATATGCTAAGAAAGGATACAAAGTTCCAGTGGAACGACGAGTAACAACACGGTCTAGATACCTTGAAGGAAAAGATGTTCACCGCACCAATATTAGTATTTCCAGAATGGGAGAAGACATTCCACGTGCATGTAGATGCATCAACCATAGCACTTGGAGCTATCTTGGCGCAACCATGAGTGGGAGACTTGGATCACCCGATATCATTTGCAAGAAGAAAGTTATCAGACTCGGAATAGAACTATAACACAAAAAAAGAAGAAGGCCTAGCTATGGTCTATGCACTGCAAAAGTTCAGACACTACTTATTGGGAAAACACTTCAAGATGTTCACAGATCACTCAGCCTTGAAATACCTAGTGAACAAGCCAGTTTTGGGGGGGATAATATGTCAATGGTTACTACTATTCCAAGAATTTGACTTTGAAGTAATAGTTAAACCAGGAAAATTGAACGCAGGAACTAATCACCTATCAAGGGTCACAAATGGAGAAGAACCTACAAACTTAGAAGAAAAGTTTCTAGATGCACAGTTATTTTCAATCCATATTGTTAATGAATACTTCGCAGATATCATTCAGTAGTTGAGCACAGGTATTGCGCCGCAAGAATATAACACATCATAGAAGAAAATTCTGGTAGTCTACTCTGTCGACTATAAATTAATTGCAGGACACCTATACAAGATGGGTGCAGATAACATCTTGCGCATATATGTGTTAGAACACAAAAGACCAAGGGTGTTAGAAGAAGACCATGAAGGAATAGAAGGATGGAATTATGAAGGTAAAGATACCACACAGAAGGTATTGCGTGCAGGACTGTGGTGGCCAACGATTCACAGAGACTCGAAGGAATATTGTGAAAGATGCAATGTCTGTCAAAAGGTAGGCAAACCTAACAAAAGGGGCAAGATGCCATTACGACCACAAGTAACATTACAGGCATTCGATAAGTGGGAAATAGAATTTATGGGACAAATCAACTCACCAGCAAAAATAATAGGATCAAGGTACATTATCACCGCGACAGAATACCTAACAAGATGGGTGGAAGCCGCACTAGTGAAGGATTGCAGCGCATAAACAACAACGCATTTTCTATTCGAACAAGTAATCACTAGATTTGGGTGCCCAAGGGTTTTGATGAGAAACCAAGGCACACACTTTATAAACATAACCATCCATGTGATGACTGAAGAGTTTGAAGTCCATCACAAGAAGAGCACACCATATCACCCACAGGAAAATGGTACAATAGAAGCATTTAACAAAATTATGGAGAACGCGCTGACAAAGATCTGTAACGTCAACAAGGATGACTTGGATCTCAAAGTACCAATAGTATTATGGGCATACAAGACTATGTGAAAAAAATTGACAAGGCACATGCCATTTAAATTGGTCTATGGCCAGGAAGCAGTAGTGCCATTAGAAGTTTTGGTACCTAGCTTGCACGTAGCAACAATCACACATATGACAAAACGAGGCGTAGTTCAAGAACGATTAAATCAATTAATGACTATGGAGGAAGATCGGATCTTAGCAGGATTCCACCAACAAGTTCGGAAAGAAAGAGATAAATATTGGCACGATAGACACATCAAGAAGAAAACTTTTCAGGAAGGAGATCTAGTACTGATGTATGGCAAAAAATCCTTTCAGCACCCAGGAAAGATCAGAATGCATTGGTTAGGATCTTACGAAATCAAATCTGTCATAGAATGAAGAGTTGTACAGTTAAGAGACTTAGCAGGTGCAGAACTCAAAGGGATGATCAATGGGAGTCGACTGAAGCTGTATAAGGACAGTTGACCATCCATCGCGTAGTAATATATATATATATATATATATATATATATATATATCGAAAAAAAACAAAAAGGAAAGAACCAAAGAGGGCACAGTACGCTAGAGGTATAAAGGCCACACAAATTTAGAAACACAAACTCAGCGAGGAGAAGGAAAACGGTCACATACAAAGGGAAACAAGCGGGAAAAGGAAAGTTGGAAAAAGCAGGACGACATGAAAACACTGGGCGAAATTAAAGGATGGAAAGGATCGATGGGACGCCACATTAATCACGCCAACTGGAGATGGAAAGGCAGAGTAATGGAAATTACAAAACTTCCGTAGGTGCATTGAACCTGTAATTAAGGTACATTAAACCCATAAGGAAGGAAGCATCCTTGACAAGCTTCATGGGAAAGCCATACAACACACGGATGCGGGAGACAAGAGTCTATTCACAAAAAGAGAGATAAAGGTACGTAAGCACAAAGCGAGTTCACAGAGGTCACATAGACCATTCAAACCTAGCAAACATTTGACATTCACTTCCATGGCACCACCCAAGAAAGCAGAAGCGATCCAGACCACCAGGAAAACCAGAGTTCAGACCTGGTCACAAGGACATGAGAAAGAAGGAGAAAAACAACCGCCGAAGATCATCAATGTCAATGAAATTCCATCTCCAGACACAACACCGGTGGATTCTACACCTATATTGGAAGAAATTCAACAGCCAGCACCAGAGGGCACGAGTAAGGATATATCAACAGAGGTACAGGAGAAACTAAACAAGGATGCATAAAACCTAAAGGAGGTGTAGCCAGACAACACCGAAGCAGCTCCAAAAGTCAATGGAATGACAACAAATCTGAAGACAGTAGTTGATCTTGACGAGTCTCAAACGAACATATCAGACCACATAGTAGAAGGGACGGTTGAAGATGTATCGGGTTGGCTGGAATGGTATACTGAGGAACAACCGAAAGTCACTGGAACTTCAAGCCAACCACCACCACAAAAGAAAGACAAGATACAGATACCCAGGTCACCTCGCAAGAAACCCACAGCAAAAATCATTCTACCGCGCATACCAGATGCGGTACAGGTAGGACCAGACTTGCTAGGATACATAGGGAAGCTCAAATGCGCTGACCACGATGTAGCAGACGAAGACAAGTTTCTAGAACTTGCGAAGAGGGTATTATTACAGAGTACAGGCACAAATCTGGTTGGAGAACCGATTAATCAACCACTCCAGTGGGAAAATGGGTTGGAGAAAATGGGAATTTTTGGTCTGTTGGACCTACCAATTTTGGCAGAGGATAGCACGCAACCGCATGTGTCAAACAGTGGTTAGCAGTCACGCATGGTGAGGACATCTGGTTGGACAAGCTCATCTCAATAAACGTAGAGCTTATCACAAGCATAACAGGATTGCCATCTCAGGGAATGGATCCCACGCAGTTTCTAGATGACAAAGCCAGGGAGAAAACACTAGTAGAAGAGATGAAGAAGAAGTATGGCACCATCAAGGGCACACGAGGGATCATTATCAAGAAAATCAATGATACCGCAACACAATTGGGCGCTAAAATCTTAGCCTGCAAGATGATAAGAAAATGTTGTAGGGAGGAAGTCCCAGCTGGAGTTGTTGCAGTTGCAGCTCAATGCACATAAGGCACCTTAGTGAGATGGGCACCGTATCTCTTGAACTTGTTCCTGGATGACTACAATGATGCGCAGGATCTATTCACATAGTTTCACTACTCATGGCTGATCACATTAATATCCTTCATGGGATGGAAAGAGACAAGGTATGTATTTTTTTGTATCAGACCCAAACCGAATCAGGGAGAGAGATATCTGCTCCTCAGAGCTAGGCCAGAGGCTAGGAGAAAAAAGGTGAATGGAGCCATTTTTGAAGGATACCTACATGACCTACAAGAATTCATCTCCAAGATGTGTAGAATAACACCAAAGGTTGTTGTGCGATATGGGGAGATCACCAACTTTAGGGCCACACGATATACAATGTGGATATAGACGCGCAGGGATCCCGATAACTAGTGGCTACATATGCACTATTAAATCACAGAGGGTGACATTGACATGGTCATCAATGAATGGAACAAGGAATGGAGGATTCTAGCCATCACCCAAGAATTTTCAGAAAGAACAACAGAAGAAGAGGCAGGGCAGGAAGAAACGCAGCCTCCAAAAATCCAAGTGCCCATAAGACAAAGAACGGTCTAGGGAAAGACAACACAGGAAGATGAAGGGCCATTGATGATAGGCACCCAGAAGGCGAAAAAGGAGAACACACATCCAGCCAAAGAACAACAGAAACAGGATGAGGGAGTGCAAGAGACTGCAGCAAGTCCTAAACCACATGAAGCAGGGGCAAACAAGAGGCAAACCACGCAGACAAGAGGTGAGCGCAAGAAAACAAAGCCACAAAGAACACCACCAGAGTATACGATCACAGATGATAATGGGGAAATTATATCCCGAATGGTCCAGGATTGTCTATTTGAGGACTTCGACCATGTTTCACACCACAGGGATAGGATTTAATAGGAACTGGAATACATGTGACAACTCCTCAATCAAATCAGGGAAGGGAAACCATCAAGCAGTAGGGGAACAAAACCATCAACACCACAGATGGAGGAAAGAGTGTAAGAATAAGAATGATATCTAGTCCACTCATTACCACACCCGAACACAAAATTCCATATCACACCCAGTATGCTGTGAATGGATGAGATTGTGGGGAAGATACCCTTGAAGGACTTAAGCCAGATCCAACTGGTGTTGACACGGATGCCAACCAGAGCGCTACACAAGTTGCAAGTTAGCATAAACCACAAGGTACAGTCTTGTGCACACAAAGACTTAGTCGAATTGTAGTGAGAAACAGAGAAGCAGGATGTGCTGAAAATAGTCTACGAGTAGGCTAAATCTGAGACCCAGGAGGAAAGGGAGCACATAAAAGGATTGGAACATAAAGTGGAAGGAACTTATGAGAAGATTCCACAGGCCGCGCAGAGCGATGAAATCATAGTAGAAGAAAATATTTATTGGATTGTGTAGGAAATCGATCAATATCATAAGGAGATCGAGAATCTCCGAGAACAACTCATACCAACCACTCCACCAGTAGTTAAGGAAAAAACGAAGCAGGAAGCAACAACGAAGCTGCAAGAGATAGAGCAGCAGGTCAACATAGCAACAGAATTGTTCAATAAAACATCACAACTTTGGACTAACTTAGAGAAGGATCAATAGGTCCAAAAGTGGGACAAGGAAGAGGAAAGGATCAACGGAATGATCCAAGATCTCAAGTAGAGGCAGAAGACAATGCCAATCACAGAATGCGTCAAAGGAATGCAGGAAATAAAGAAATTGCAGGCAGAGCTCACCACCATGCAAACATAGAAACAACAACGGAAGTCTCAAATGGAAACATTGCAAGAGCGGGTAGCAGAATTCCTGGCACAAGCAGAGGAAGCCAAGACACATATAAAATAGACCCAAGCAGAGTGTGTGGAATTGGTTAGTGACGAAATCACAAACCATATAGTTGAAACACTCAAGGAGAAGACTATGCAGGCACAGACACAGGCAGTGAAGCTCAAGGAAAAGTTCCAGGCGATCACCATGGAGATCGAGGAAACACACAAAGGATAGGTGGCTCGTGATGAGCCATATGTCAGTGTTGGGGGCCTATTGAAGGCAGGCCAAAGTGGGGAAAAGCAAGGCGATTTTGGGAAAGAAAGCATGCACGAGAAAAGCAACAGCTGGAAGGAAGAACAACACACGCGCATGAAGAAGAAGCCCTAACAACGGTAGGGTTAGGGTTAGGGTTTTGGTAACATATTGTAACGGCTAAGGATCCAGAAGCATATAAATAGTGATATGTAGGTATCATAGAGGGTTGGCTTATGATAGGGATTATTTTATTACTCTGATTATTGTTGCTATTGTAGTTACGTATGAGTTGATGTGATATGTAATGTTTTTCTTTACGATCTATTTTGTATAAGTTGTTGAGCTAGAGGAGAGGAAGGAGGGTAGATATTGAGGGTTAGATCACAGGTTGTGGAGCCTAGTGCGATCTAGTCTGCCTCATATAGATCTTACCCGACTGAGCATAATTGTAAGCACGCGACATTGTAGATGCAGAAAGACTATAATAAAAGAGATGAGAGCCAAATATTTGTGGACGTAGCCTAGGAGGGGGTGAACCATGGTAACATATGTGTCGTGTGATGAATGAATGCATATCTTTCCTATCTTCATAGTTATTATTATGCTTAATGAATGAGTTGTTACATTTCTCATTAAAGGTGGTTGTGATATAGAAGGAATAACTGTTAGGTTTACTGCATAAGTCGTGGATAACAGTATGTTGCATGTACAAGTTATAATAAATGGTTCAATGTTTATCTTTCTTATCTCACACTCAATCCTAGGCTATAAACACCTCATTCTTACAAACACCCATTAAAGCTATCTCGGGTGAGACTGCACAACGCATTCTATGTGTTGTGTTGCCTTCTGGTTCACCAGGAGGGTCAATAGTTTTAGAGGCTTTGTTGGAAACCCGAAAGACATGAACCCTGGTTCAATACAAACTCAAACAGTATAGAAGGGAATTAACCAACATAAAGTAAACTCAAGGGTAGAAGGATTTTGACGACTTCCACATGATAGACACATGCCAATGCAGAAGTACTTGTTCGATGCTACCAGTAACATCAACATTGGTTGCCCCTTTTTTTGGCCTATGTTTTCCAGGTACTGTGCCTATATACAAGCGTCATCCATTGTCCTTGGCTTGAAGAGAATCACCTTATTTCATAGATGACTATGTAAACCCCCCAGATACTTGAGGAGTACATCTAGGTTCTTGGGAGAGATACCCATCATGATGGCCATATTTCTGAACTCAATGGTGTACTCCTATACACTCTACCCCTAATTCTACCTGAAGTGGTTCCACCAAATCCATTAGTCCTATACATACTCAATAGGGTAGAACTGGGAATTGATGAGGGTTTTGAAGTCCTCCCACCTATTTACTAGCGGATAACCCTCTAGCATAAGTGTTTTTGTGTGGATTTCCCACCAAGTTAAAGAATGGCCCTCTAACGTCAATCTAGAAAATGAAATACCATACCCTTCATCTATATGGTGAAAGCTAAAATAAACTTCTAGTTGTTGCAACCAATGATTCAATTTTAATGCATCGATCTCACCTTGGTATAACTTTATGTCCACTTTCGCTTCCATATTGAATAGGGACAATGAAGGGTTAATGGAACTTGAACTCGACCACTCTTTCTCGGATTCCTTCTGCGACTCCCTTCCTAAGTCTTCTCAATATCTTGATTTCCCCTCCAATCTAATCTCTGAGTTAGAGCCTCTATCATCTCTGAATGGTCTGAGATTTCTTTCTAGAGTTTTCATGAGGAGGTTCGTATTGCGATTGATGTCGAAAACTTGTGCTTCGAACCACTCAAATCTCTCTTCTTCCAGATCACGAGTGTTATTATGAATAGACTTGTCCGCCATGGCTAGGGTTTTTGTGACTTCTTGTTAAGTCAATTCCTAGATCCTGCAACTTCCCACGAATACCCAAAATAAAAACCTACTCTCATACCAATATGATTTGCAAACTATCATGGATATTCCAATGGAACAGTTCATCACAACAGATCTAATAAAATAATGAAATCTTTACTATTATGATTAATTTTCCTTCATATCTCAAAATAGTAAGTTATTAATTTTATGCGTATGCATGAAATAGATAAAATGCGAAAAATAGATAACAATGAAATAAAGTCACACCATCCACAAATAAACACAATATATGACTCGGGAAACCCAATACAAGAGAAAATCCAACTAGAAGGTGAGGCTTCTCTACTCTCTTTTCTTTGGTACAGAAATAATGCAAGTATAAAGAAACAAACACTCTCTATGGAGTTGCCTTTGACCTGTGGCCTGTATGGCTGCTACATAATATCTCCTCCTCTATTATGCTCACAGAATACCACTCTCCGATGTTTTTCTTAGCTATGGAACAAGATACAATGCAAAAGAATGGAACCCCTTCTCCTTCTAATGGCTCAGTATTTAGCATAGCCTGATAGCCATCTAGGGATAAGTTTTTGAGTTCCTCGACCCTCATTTGTGATAGTGTTTTGGACTTTCTAGAATATTCTTGAAATTACATATGTGTCTAGCCCCATATGTGTGAGTAACGAGGGATAACGTGGCATCCTCTCGTACCATGGTACACATGGTAGGTCAACTTGTGGGAGGCATACATTTTTCATATGAGTTTTGATTGAAGTGATTATTGCAGCATTGGAAAGGTATCGATGTGTATAATAGTTTCGTGCGGTTCGAGTTGTGCTAAGAAAGTTTTAACCCAAAAACATGTCGTTTGGTGCCTCAAAATGGCCTCAAAAGGTTTCAGACCCCGATTTTCCAAGTTGGGACCTTCCACTAAAATGGCCCTGTAAGTTAATTCCTCGAATTTTTTCCACTTTAAAATGATCAAGATAGATGAAAAAATATATAATGATCCAATCCAGATCAATGGTGGTGTGATGAGAAGAGTTCCGTATTTGACAATTTATGCCTGACTCCTTTTTATAACAAGAATTTGTGTAGCAGAGAAGGTACAGTACAAAGGAAACTGTCATGAAAATCAATGTAAAATTTGTCTTTAACTATGACAATTGATTTTCTATCTTCAATTGCTTGTTCTTCAATATAATATTGAGAAATTCTCTCAATCGACTTGTGTAGATTTGTTCGACCTCCTTTGTTTTTTTTTAGCATCAACTATTTGTTTGGAATAAGTTTACGCATTAGGAGGTTGGTTGATGTACTTGAATAATGCTTCTGGAATAGATCTAATGAATCACTTGTGAGTTTTTGTGAAGAATCATGATCGTTCCTCGGACAGTTTCAGTCGGTTTCTCCTTACGTAATTCTTTTTTTAGCTATTGATCCTACGCTACCACCACTCGTGTATGTCTTCCAAGCTCAACATATATGTGTGCATTATTTTATACACCTGAATTCAGAACTACCAACAATGGAT
This sequence comes from Picea mariana, assembly GCA_032191745.1. Classification (NCBI taxonomy): domain Eukaryota; kingdom Viridiplantae; phylum Streptophyta; class Pinopsida; order Pinales; family Pinaceae; genus Picea; species Picea mariana. The sequence goes on from JASDQU011402284.1 coordinate 25,163, forward strand.
CCAATGTTATAATATAGGGGGAAGTATGCATATGTTACTAGTAGTCCTTCACACATAGTAATAAACAATGCACTAATATACAAGAACACACATAAACATAGATAGAAGAATACATAAAGAAGTAGAAAGATGAACGATATGCAGTTTATATTATTATGCAAGAACCTTCTTTTCTTTGCTACATAGCCACATATTTATACTTGTGAATTTAGTTACAAGACAGTTGCAACTTCCTAACTTCCTCAGTCAGTCGACCTGACTAGGTGATTGATTGACTTACATACTTGACTAAACAGTTGACCTAATTATATGTCCGACTTGGTCGATTGTCGATTCTAGTTGACTGAGTCGACTAGCCCCTACAACACTTATGCATGACGACCTTGGCGAATGGATGATGAGATAGGCTCAAGGTGACTTGAGTGGCCTGGTGCGCATGAAGAAACGAGTCATCTTGAGAACACATTGGTCCAAAGAACTTACCAAGTGTTGAGCAAGGCATGTATAAGTGTGCAGATGCATCAATGAGCTAAGGCATCATCAAGAAGGATTGACCAAGAAGTGGAGACAAGGAAGTGAAGATTCAAGAAAGGAGATCAGTGATTGTCTTGTCTAGGGTCGACATCAAAGGTATCCTAAATATTCTAACTAACCAAGATGAAAACAAGACCTATAGGAGGTAGGCCTATCAAAGCTTTAGGGGGTTGTATTGTATGAATATTGTGGGTAGTCTTGTAGAAGGCAATTTTCCTTGGTTCTTTGTACTATTATAATTGAGCTAAAGGAAGTGGACGAGCTCCCCCATTTGTATCGTTGTAACATTATTATATATTGAATAAAAGGGTGTCAGGCATTGGATTGGTATTTCCCGTCGCCATATGATGTGTATTGCAGATGTTCTATGTGTTTGAATGTTGTTGTTCTTTGTATAATTGTAACCAAATAAGTTTTATAATTGGTTAATTGTTGTATTTATATGGAATGTTTGAGGCCACTGTTGGATGTGCGCCTAGTGTGCTTGTTGGATAGATTGAGTTGAGTAGGACTTGGTGTATTTAACTTATTGTAGCTCAAGGTGAAGTTATGGGAAAACCTTGAGTGAAGAGGTGTAGTCTAGTTGTAGTAGGTGCATGCTAACCAAGTCACTATGGCTGAGGCAAGGTAGTGCCACACGACCACATGTGCTAGAACGACTTGGGTGCACCAAGTCATGACAAAAAATTCCGGGTGGACTATAGGTCTATGATACATGGCCATTTTTCTAATATCAAATGCTTTTAAGCCCATTTATATGAGCTCTCCAATGGCAACCAAGTGTTGCATTGAGTCCATAGACTCCTCTTTGGACTTAAACATTAGTAGCTCACAAAAAAAATAAAAAAATCCACTTTCTCTAGTTAGTGGTGCATTGTCAACTTTATGTCTCAATTTGTAGTTAAAAAGGTTCTGAGTGCAATATTGACATTTTTTTTTCAAAAAAAAGTTACGCTATTTTTATTGATATTTTTTTTTTCTTTGAATATCTAATACATACCTCCTAGGTAATAGGTTAAACTACAACCAATGTATGAAACTAAGGCTAGATGTTATTAGAAAACACATGACTCGACTAGATATAGCCTCTGCAATGACCACAAGGGAAACTAGCTTTCTTCCAGATGTTGTTTATGTTGAAACCACCTTTTAATTTTGGAGTAAGACCTAAAACTACTTATGATTGGCTAAGAGCTTGTCTTCCTGAAATGTAAAGAAATAGGTTAATGACCCAAAACCTAGAGGCATATAGCACCAGAGAAAGCTTGCCCCCTTATGAATCACTAGCAATTATTTCAAGTGGTGTGGTTTTTCTTGAATAATGATGATGAGCTAGCTTGAATTAGTGGATAGCAATTATTGATCAATGTCCTCATTGTCATTAAACCACTAAACTATTTCAAGTGGTGTGGTATTTTCTTGAATAATGATGATGAACTAGTTTTCATTCGTGGATATCTATTAGTGATCAATGTCTTGATTATCATTAAACCACTAAACTATTTCAAGTGGTGTGATCTTTTTTTTGAATAATGATGATAAACCAGTTTGCATTAATGGATATCAATCAGTGATCACTGTTCTCATTGTCATTAAACCACTAAACTATAATGAATTTTACCTCAAATAAAATAAAATAAGTGATACATATCATCTTCTCTACACAGCCTTACAATTTCAATCTCAACCACCTTAGTTCCCCAAAAATCTACTTATAATGTAGAATGAACAAACAACTAGTCCAAAAACTATCAACATTCCATTATGCCATGGTCTCTGATCAGCCGAACCCAAGTCAGAAAGTACAAATGATTTTTGATTGGTTATGATGGCCTATTCGGGCGGGGGAAGGGAATGGAGCGAGAAACAGTGGAGAAGATTGCTGGAAAAACCAGGCTTCACTCCACCCAAAATTGTTGAACTACCTGGGATTAGCTTTTTAAATATTCTGGAAACTACCAAGACGAAGTCCCTGTAAGCGATACAATATCCTGGAGTATTATATTTTGAATGAAAGTCGGACCTCAATATTATTGATTTAGATGCATAAATATTATAGTACGAAAGAAAGACCAACATGAATATTATTGAGTGAATGGGTGGACGATGGACTTTATGTTTTGGTGGGTTCGATAATTAGATTGGATGAATTTTATGTATTCTTTTCCTCTTAAATGGATGGTTTGGATTGAATAGAAATTCATATTATCGTTAAGGATTGTATATGGCACATACTAACACTTAGGTTGGAAATATTTTATGTTCCTTCGTGGTTGGGTTAGTAAGGATTATAAGTGATGCGATGTGAAGTTAGATTTAGAGGGTAGTTATAATTTTTATGATTAATTTATGAGTAGTTTTATAACATAATTTATTTTTAGATCGTAAATATGTGTTACTTACAATTGGATTATTACATTGGATTATTAGGTATGGGTGGATTTATGCTCATTGTATTCTAATACCACTTGATGGTTTAGGGTTGTATTTCAATACCACTTGATGGTTTAAGGTTATTTGATATTATGAAATCACCTATATATGGGGTTGCTTGTAAAGTCCTCTTGTAACTATTAAAACAATTGTTATTCATAAAGGTTTGGAGAAAACTCATTTTCCCTTGGATGTGACCATAAGTAGTATGGTGAAAGTTGATTTTTTGTGTCTTTGTGTGTGTTGTTTTTCCTTTGCTTCATTTATATTTATTGTGCTGCAATATATTTGTCTTTGCTTCAGAGCGAGGTTTTATGTGAGCACTTGTAGAAATGGAGGAGAGAGACAAATGGAGAATCGAAAAATTCTTAGAACAAAATTTTGGAATGTGGAAGTTGCAACTATAAGATCTTTGGATCCAAAAGAGCCTTTCGATCAGGGAAATCGAATAAGCCAACAAAAATGTCAGATGAAGACTAGGACAATCTAGATCGAAAGACAGTAGCTACGRTCATTCTCTCTTTAYTGAGCAATGTCATCTTYAATRTCTGAACACAGAAGATGGMAAAGKTAATGTAGGATCATCTTTCATACATGTATGAGGTTCCCTCTACATCGAACAAGGTATTTTTTATGAAGAAAATGTTCAATTTAAAKATGCAAGAAGGCTGTACAATCCCAAATCATCTGAATGAGTTCAATACCTTGATTAGTCAATTATTTTCAATGATCATCACATTGCAATATGAGATCATCGCTATCTTTTTGTTGTGGTCATTGTGTGATAACTGGGAAGGACTTGTTATGGCTATTAACAACTTGGTATCCAACTCAAGTTATAGATATGGTTCTGACAAGAAGGGAATCGTGTTAAAAGTCGACGATGTTGATGGGGTTCTTCTCAACAAGGACATGATCAAAAGGAAAATCAAGGTACTTCATCGGGATATGCTTTCGTAGTCAATGGAAGAGGGAGAACAAAAGAACGAGGGAATGATAATCAAATGGGAAGATCAAAGTCTAGAAAAATATCAAAACCAAAAGGAAAAAAAAAGGCAGTTGTTCGCACTATGGTAAGGAAGGTAACGTGAAGAAAAATTGATGGTCATTGAAGAACAAGAACATTGAAAATCAATCAATAGGGAATGCTCGGCAAATACAACTTATGAAGAAGATACAGGTGCTCTTATCCTATCTATAGGAGACGCCACAACAAAGGTTTGGGTACTTGACTCGGGAGCAAGATTTCATGCAACATCATACAAACATTGTTTTCCAAATTACTAGGCTAGTAATTTTTGCAAAGTTTATCTCGATAATGATGATCCTTGCAATACATTTGGAAACATATATGCTCTATTAAAGATGAAAAATGGCAACTATTGGTTGCTAAAGGATGTGAGACTTGTTCCTCAACTCAGGAGAAACTTGATCTCTGTTGGGTAGATGGATGCTCTTGGGTGCAATGTTACATTTGGAGTAGGTGCATGGAAGCTAACAAAAGGAGCATTGGTGATTTCCAAAGGATGAAAATCTGGTACATTGTATGTGCCAGAGGGTCAAATAGAAGAGGGAGCTATATTAGAAGTCATAGATAGCAGAACACAACTTTGGCAGAAAAGGCTTG
>JASDQU011402287.1:0-10758 GCA_032191745.1 Picea mariana
TGGAGGAGGCTTGAGTATAATACTCACCCGAACTTGATAGGATGCAATGAAAAACACACCAGAGCTTACAGATGGCGGGGAGTTTCAGAGAAAGAATGATCTGACTGCATCCTGACCTCTTTGATTTCATCTTTCTCTTTAACTTGGCCATACTTAATGCCTGCATTGCCGGCTCTTTTGTGTGAGGGAAAAGTTTGTCATCTAGAGGTTGGTTGTAATGGCCTGCTCCCATCATTAATGCTGAATAGATGGGGAGCAACCTACATCATTTAAACCTTGGCTTAATGCTATGCCTGGTGGCAGTGTTGTGCTACGTGTCACCCCATCTGGGTATTAATTAATTATTTTCTTATTGCAACAACTTAACCCATGACTAAATCCTAGTTTCACCCACTTGACTAGTCAATTTCTTCTAGGATATTCTAGAATTAATTTGAATTATTTGACCTTCTAGATAACTCATGAGGGTTCTCCACTTCACCAGGCCATAACTCTCTAACTATGAGGAGTTATGTGACGTTTCATATATCACCAGAAATAGTATGATATGTACTATCCATCTAGAATAGTCTTACATGAAAATATATTAAACTTAATACCATTATACATCAATCAAACTGAAGTCCCTTAATCATATTGTTGGGGATACCAAAATTTTCTACTGGACTTGCTTCAAGGGTTGACATCAATGAAAACCAACCCAAATAGTCAACAACTTCTGCATATAAATTTCTTCCTCCAAATCCCCATGGAGAAAAACTGTTTTTACATCTAATTGTTCAAGATGAAAATATTCTATTTCCACAAGACTTAAAATAATCCTAATTGAAGTCATTTTAAAAACAAGAAAAAATATTTCATCAAAATATATATCTTTCTTCTGTGCAAACCCCTTTACAACAAGTCTAGCCTTGTACAAATTTTTGCCTCCATCTTCTTCCTTCAACCTATAAACCCATTTATTTTGTAATGCTCTTTTTTCTATAGGAAACTGAACCAAGTCCCAAGTTTGATTATTTACCAAGGAATCCATTTCTTCTTTCATTCCTTGCTCCCACTTCTTTTTAGTGTCTACTTGCATTGGCTCTTCATAACTTTCTGGTTCACCAGAGCCAGTCAACAATAAATAATACAATGAAGGGGAGTAGCATTCAAGGGGTATATTTAACCTAATAGATATTCTAACAACACTTGAAGGAGTTTGAGGTGTCTGCTACTTTTTTTGTTGTACATTTTAATTTTCTAGTACCTTTGGAATTTCATCAAGTGTTGTGTATTATGTGTTTTCCTTTTCCTATTTAGTTCCCTCAATTGATCTCTATACATGAACTTTTCATTGAATACCACATCTCTACTCCTAATTATTGTATGATTTTGAAAATCCCATAAGCGATAACCAAAATCATTAACACCATATCCAATAAAGGTACACTTCTTTGATTTTTCCTCAATATTTGTTCTATTTTATTTATCAATATGAACAAATGCTTCACAATTAAAAGTTCTTATAAATGAGTAGTTTAGATTTTTACATGTCCATGCCTCCTCTGGAATTCCACCATCCAAGGAGCTTGAAGGCCCTTTGTTTATTAAGTAAACATCAATATCTACAACATCTTCGTAGAACTGTAATGAAAACCGAGCATGCAATCTCATACTCCTTGCATGTTCCATGATTTTCCTTTTCATCCTTTATGACACATCATTTTCTTATGGTTTTCCTGAAATTTTCTTCTCTCTATGAATCCCATGGTATGAATAGTAATCATCAAACTCCTTGCTACAATATTCACCTTGCTATAGAAATATTTTCCTCACCCTATGCAAATTTTCTTAGAAGGCCTTTTTCCATTTCCCTATGGAGACTTGAAGTCCCTTTTTGCAGTTTCCAGAACTAAAAATAATAGTTTTCCACATATATGCACCCTAACAATTATACAACATGTGTATACACATGTTGCACCATTACATCCCGCATACATCGAGTTTTGTGCCCAAATTAAAAAATAATGTCGGGTTTCCATGTCACGTCACGATATCCATGATCCTTGACCTTCCATATACTAGAAATGTTTCGACTTGGCCCTTTAGCTCCATTTGAAGGCTATAAATGGGCCCTATCCAATATGTGGAGAAGAGGAGAAGAATTCAACTTTGAGAGCAAAGTTACTCTAGAGAAATTATTCACTTCATATTGAGTCTGCATCCCTTTATCCTTTTAAGTCTAAACACATTGTTCATCCCCCTATACTTTCTTAGCATCAGATATATTTCTTGGGATCTATTTGTATATGGGGATCTTGCTAGTATCTTTACCTCTGTGAGAGGTGGTGCTTTCGAGGTTTCAGGATTTGTTACCCTGCCCATATGGTGGATCTGAATTATGAATGTTCGTTTGTGCATTGATTATATCGTGGTTGCTTAGTTGCTTGACATAGGTAGCACATATGTTACTTGAAAGGGTTATTCTGTAGGTACCCTTGGTCAACTAAGGGTTAGACAACACACAACCTTAATGGAGGATTACCTCTCCCGGGGGATCTGACCGACAGGTTGTTAAGCCCATGAGGGCCCTTATAACTGATTATGATACCTCTGATATTTTGCAGGGAGTCTCATACCCATCTTGGGTGAAGCATACCTACTTTAGGGAGGGAGGCCCCTTTCAGCCATGTTATCATGTTGGATTACTGAGAGGGGGGGTGAATTAGTAATAGATCAATTTAATCATTTTTCACCATAAAATGCAAGTGTTATATCAATGTAACATTATCATCCAATAGTTGTAGAGTAAATAAACAATGAACAAATGAGAAATCACATACATACACAGTACACCAGTGTTTTACGTGGAAACCCAAAGCGGGAGAAAACCACATAATGATTTTTCTTATACGTCTTTAAGAATTACATTCATTGGAAGCACGAACTTCCTTTTTTTTCCAGCTGCAACTGGAAGGAGGTTCCAACCCCTTAGTTTCTCAGGATACAACCTGAGGGAAGCTCCAACTCCCCAATTCTATGAATACAACTAGAAGGAGGCTACAACCCCATATGTTCTCTGACTACAACTAGAAGGTGGCTACAACCACCTGTCCTTGTCCCGTCCAACTACCCTGAAATAAAAGTAGAATGATGGAACCACTATCACACTATCACTGTGAGATATAATGTTGTAAACCTATACCAATCAACCTATACCAAACAACTTGTACCAATAAAATAAACCATGCATCAACCATGCATCAACCTGTAATCAACATGTACCATAAACAAGTGCATCAACCATGTACCAACCTGTACCAAACAACCTATAATCAACCTGTACCATAAACAAGTGCATAAACCATGCACCAACCTGTACCATGAACAAGTTCATCAACCATGCACCAAACCTGTATGAATAACCTGTCACAACAACTTGTCCAAAAAACCTATCACAACAACCTGTCTCATCAATCTTATCAACCAAATCAGATATACTCACCAATATCAATCACCAAGACAACTCTCAAATATGGGCATCAACCAAGCATAACACAACAACTCATAATCATCACCAAGATCAACATGTGCTTCTAATAATATACCAATACAAGTATGCTACATCATCCATAAAACATGTGTCAACAGTACTACTAACAAGTGCCTCCAACCATGTACCAAGTATCTACCAATTATGTATGAACTACTGATCAACTATGACTCATCAAGATGTACCAACCTCTCATAAAATGAGTTATAGCAAAAATGGCGTACCTTGTTGAATTCTGGCTTATTCTAGAGAGAGAACTTGTAGAGCATGCCCCGCACATAATATTTGTTGAATGGATCTAAAAATTGTACAAAGAGTACTACGGACTGTACTCTAACCAACACATTTGATCTTACTAAATTTTGATCTTTTATGAAGAAGTTATGACATTTTTACCCGAAACACCTTTTTTAGACTAGTTTTAGGACTAGCCACAAGCCCTACTTTCCACAGAGTTTAACTCCAAAAATACAATGAACCACAAGCTGAAATTGGTACCATAGATAATTGGATATGTTTCCTCAATGGCCTCCCAATTTCACGGTCTAAATCATTCTAGAAAAAATGTTATTGCAAAAAGGGTGAGACGACCTGTAAATAACATACCTAAGAAAACATCATAAATTTTTTTTTATCCTCCCTTGAATTTCAGCCTTTTTTACTTCACCTTCCCTCTGAAATTCGACTTAGATATCCTTTGGTTACCTCAGTCACTTGTAGATATTCAATATGCTCAAGTGTGATTAAAATGAGAGAGCCTTGCCTCTTATTTATACTTTCATGTAGCTTGCTCAAGGGGTTACCTTTTAACCATCTTAACCCACTTTCCTTATTTTAGGGTTAACCCACTTCTAACCACTTGTCAAATTAGTAATTTATCCATTAAATTTATCATTTAAAAAAATTATTTTGTATTCAATTTGACTTATAGTACACTCATCACTTCACTTTATTATTTACCTTCTAAAATCTTTTAAACCACTTTGACTAATTTGACCTTTTGGGGCTTCTAGATGACTCATGAGGGTTCTCCAACTTCACATGGACATAAATCTCTAACCGTGAGGAGTTATGTGATGTTCCACATACAACCGGAAATGGCATGACATGTAATATCTATCTATAATATTCTTACATGAAAATATATCAAAACTCATACAATTATCCATCAAACAAACTTGGGTCCATTACCAATGATTGACATCAATGAAAACAAAAATATATACCAACTATCCATCAACCTAACCCAACTGTCTGACAATCCCCCCCTTTGGAATTGATGGCAACACCAACATTGATGGCAACACTTAGTCATGATAACATTCATGGTCATACTCCTCATCAATGTTTCTATCTTTCCCCCTTTGACATCAATGGAAAAGGGTATATCCCTTTGGGGCTGCTACCCCTGACTGAACTCTCCTTGGGCTGCTCCCCTTGTCTACATGCCTCTGTGCTCTCTCTCCAAGCATTTCTATCCTGCATCTAATAAATATCTCCCCCTTTGTCATCAATGGAAAAGGTATCTTTCCATATGGGGCTTCTCCCCCTAACTGAACTGTCCTCAGGGATACTCCCCCTGACTTAACTCTTCCTAAAACTGATCCCCCAACCTGAATTGTCCTCTTTATGGTGCTTCCTTGTGTAAATATAAGACATATAAGATAAGCATTCAAAAACATTCATTTTGGAGTAGAAATTACTCTAAGTCTCTAGAGAAAATACTGAAAGGATTCCCTTGGAATCAGTTTTGTAAAGATGTCTTCCACTTGTTATTTTGTGCCCACATATTCAACTATGATGTTCTTCTCTACAACTTGTTCCCATAGAAAGTGATACTTTATTGGAATGTGCTTCTTCTTGGAGTGCATCACCAAGTTCTTTGAGATATTGATGGTGCTTGTATTATCACAATAGATTGGAATGGGCTCATCATACTGAACCTGTATATCTAAGTAGAACATTGCTCCACTGGTGCTTCGTCGGTCATCAATGCAACCTGCCCAATCTGCATCTGTGTAGGCAATAAGTGATAGATCCTTTCCTTTTAGATACCATAATCCAAACTCTTCTGTTCCTTTGAGATATCTGATGTTGCTAATACATGTGATTCCTTTGTTGCTACTTGAAATCGTGCTACCTGTCCAACTGCCTGCATTACATATGGTCTAGATGTTGTCACATATAGTAATATACCAATCATTGACCTGTATTGCCTCTAGTCTGTATACTTTGAATCATTATCTTTTCTCAGCTTGCAACTAGTTTACATAGGAGTGGTAACTTGTTTGCAATATTCCATTCCAAACCTCTTTAGCATTTCTCTGATGTACTTAGTTTGAGAAATAAAAATTACTTGGTTTCTTTAAAATATCTGAAAACTCAGAAAGAAAGATAGTTCTCCAAGTAATGATATTTCAAATTCATTCTACATATCCTTTACAAATTTCTGGCTTAACCTGTCATTAGTACTTCCAAAAACAATATCATCAACATAAATTTCAATTAATAAAATACTACCTTGATTTACCTTGATGTAGAGGTTGATGTTTGCACTTCATTTCCATAGTTCGTTGGGAGTTTTGTCATTATTGTTTCTGAGCATTACTCTGTTTTGAATGTGAACTGTTGTATGCACTGGATGTGTCAAAAGAATACCTGTCAATTTGGAATCCATTAGCATTGTTCAAGCCATTTCCTATGTAATTATCATCCATTATGATAATGTTCCTTTGTCTTTGAACCACTCTTTGAACCAATCTATGAATCCACTCTCTCGTCCATACTGTCCAAGACTCTACTTGCACAACTATCCATAATGTTGACCCATTTATCACCATACTGTAATGAAGTCTTGGTTAATCCATCAAATTGTACTTCTGCTAACTGACTTCTCTGGATCTGTCTTCTCAAACTCTGTAAGCTACTCAAAGGATGGTTCTTTGGTCTGTCACATCTATCGAATAGACTCCCCCTGTTTAATATTCATATTACCTGTGAGTATTTAAGTCGGATGGATCAAAACAATTCCCGCTCTGATGTGTATTCATCACCATCTTCATTGGTAGATTCATCATCATCTTCATTGGTAGATTCATCATCTCTCTGATCTCTTACTTCTTTCTTTTTTTCTGTGGTCCATTCATCTTTCACTACAATGCTTGAAAGTACAGTCCCTTGAACCTGTTCCTTATTTACATGTCCTTCTTTTCTTTCAGTTATTTTCCAAACCTTTTTGCATGTGCGATCTTTCATTTTCTCTGTAGAATTTTCTTCATCTCTTTTTATTGCCAATATTGCGATCTCTGGGACCCGATCTTTGTTCATATGTTCTTCGTGTTTTCTTATCCATACTTTCAAATATCTGATATCAATGTTCTCTTTCATGGAAATATCGATCATGCTTCTACAATCACTAGCTATGTGTCCATAGTTATGACATTTGTAACATTCAATGTTACGTGGGGCCACATATGCACTTCTTTCTTGAACATTTCTTTTATAATCCCTGCAATTTGCAACCTTATGTCCAAAATTAGTACAATAAAAAAAATGACCATAAAAGAAATTTTCATACCTGCGAGTGAATGATCTTATTTGTTGTATATTCCATGGATGATTTTAGGGGCTAAATTTCGCTCATGGGCTAATTTTCCATGGTTTTTCCAAAAACGAGACTCGCTATTTTAAAAATGATTCGCCCAAATTCTATAGGATAAAATTATTTTACCTTAAAAATCTACATTTTAAAATAAATTACCATCCTTAAAATCATCCCTGGTATATTCCTTCTGAATTTTTGCCTTGACTGATCATGATCAGGATTGAAACTTCTTTGTGGCTTGAACATGGATGGTCTTCTTGAAGATGTATCTTCAATAGTTTTCTTAGATTTTGGTTGACCATGATTCCTTCCTTTGAGTACTTTTGCATAACTCTTTCTATTTTCTTCATTCTTCTTTTCTAGCAACCTAGACTGCTTCTCTTCATTCTTTATAACTGGTGTGGATGTTTTTGTCTCTTCAATGTTCTTGTTGAGCTTGACGATTTTACTTCTCAATGTGACAACTTATTCTTCAAGATTCTCAACCTCCTCTTCTTTCTTCATTATTTAAGACTTCATGACTTCTTATGTTCTTTTCGCTTCTTTAAGCTTAATTTTTAATGTAATTATTTCTTCTTCAAGTCTTTTCTTTTCTTGAACAAACTCTGACTCAAGATGGTTTAGATTGTTAGTTCTTTCCTTTAGATGTTTTTTCAATATCTTCTCTCTCATTTATTCTTCTTTCTTATGTTTTTCTATGTTGGCTTCCAAATACTTCTTTTTTATATTCAAGATTGTCTTCAATCTTTATAGCTTCTTCTATCTGAGTTCTTAAGTTCTCGATGACCTGTTGGGCTTCTTCAAAAATGTGAACACTTTCCTTTTGTTTCATAAATTCTTTCTTGAGTGACTTGTTTTCTTCTCTTAGTCCATCTAAAGCACTAATCAATTCTGCTTCATAATTGTATTCCTTTTCAATTAGTTTTTCTGTCTCATTTCCTTCATGGCATTCTATTTCAAGATGTCCACATTTTTCACAAACAACATACCTCTGGTGATTATGTACTCTTCATCTTCTGAATCTGTTTGACATGGTGAACATAATTCTTCTTTATTTGTATCTGCATCTTCTTTGGAATTTTATGAATCTGCGATGGGTGAAGAATATATGTCATGTAACTTATCCCAAATTTCTTTGACTGATGAACATTTACCAACCTTTTCTCTTACTGGATTAGGTAATCCTTCCCAGATGAAATCCATTGTTATTTTGTTATTCTTCTTCAATTCCTTCTTGGCTACAGTCTTTTCCCTTTTTGAACTATCATATACTGTAACAAATGATAGCTAAATATAATTTCCTCGTGCCTATAAAATACTTCTGTCCTTCTACTCCACATATCATACTTAAAACCATTCTAACCATTAAACATTGGTACTCCATTCTCATAATAATCCATGATCTCCTTCCAGTGGTTAAACAATTTCGTGAAGGAATCAACTCGGATACCAATTGTTGGATTACTGGGGGGGGGGGTGCTGAATCAGTAATAGAAAAATTTAATCATTTTTCACCATAAAATGCAAGTGTTATATCAATGCAGAATTATCATCCAATAGTTGAAGATTAAATAAACAATGAACAAATGAGAGATCACACACATACACAGTACAATAGTGTTTTACGTGGAAACCCAAAGTAGGAGAAAACCACATAATGATTTTTCTTATATGTCTTTAAGAATTATATTCATTGAAAGCACCAAATTCCTTTGTTTTTCAGCTGCAACTGGAAGGAGGTTCCAACCCCCTCGTTTCTCAGGCTACAACCTGAGGAAAAATCCAACTTCCCAATTATCTAGCTACAACCAGAAGGAGGCTACAACCCCCTATGTTCTTCAGATACAACCGAAAGGTGGCTACAACCACCTATCCTTTCCCCATCCAACCGCCCTGAAATAAAAGTAGAATGATGGAACCACTATCACACTATCACTGCGAGATATATACTATTGTAAATATGTACCAATCAACCTACACCAAACAACCTGTACCAATAACCTGAACCATGCATCAACCTGTAATCAACCTGTACCATAAACAAGTGCATCAACCATGCACCGACCTGTTCCAAACAACCTGTAATCAACATGTACCATAAAAAAGTGCATCAACCATGCACCAACCTGTACCTCAACCTATACCATGAACAAGTGCATCAACCATGCACCAAACCTATACGAATAACTTGTCACAAAAACCTGTCCAAACAACCTATCACAACAACCTGTCTCATCAATCTTATAAACCAAATCAGATCTAATCACCAAGACAACTCTCAAAGATGTGCATCAACCAAGAATAACACAACAACTCATAATCATCACCAAGATCAATATGTGATTTTAATAATATACCAATACAAGTATGCTACATCATCCATAAACCATGTGTCAGCAATACTACTAACAAGTGCCTCCAACCATGTACCAAGTATGTAGCAATCATGTATCAACTACTCATCAACTATGACTCATCAATATGTACCAACATCATCAATTATACACCTCATGTATGTGCCAACTCATCAACTACTTGTCTCAACCATGTATCCAACATGAACCTCAACCAAAATCCCTCATCAATTTCATCATCCAAATCTGATTTGTAACTGTGTAATATACTTGGTGTATATGATCACATACCTGTAAACCTTCCTTAACTTTAACAACAAGAGACTAGCATTTTCATCAAACTTTACTTTAGTCTCACATGACTAGTTTTGGATTAGTCAACAACCCTAAATTGAAATAATAATAACTATGTACATGTAATAAATAAATATTTGAAAATTGTACACAATGTTCTTCAATGTGTTTTATGCAATTACTACAGGTGTCACTACTTGGAACCTCTCAGAAAAGGAGTTATAGAAAAAATGTCATACCTTGTTGAATTCTGGCTTATTCTAGAGAGAAAAATTGTAGAGCATGCCCCGCACAAAATATTTGTTTATGGATCTGAAAATTGTACACATAATACTACAGACTATACTCTAACCAACACATTTGATCTTACTGAATTTGGATCTATTATGAATAAGTTATGACGTTTTTACCCGAAGCACCTATTTTAGATTAGTTTCACGACTAGCCACAAACCCTATTTTCCACAGAGTGTAACTCCAACAATACAATGAACCACAAGCTGAAATTCATACCACAACTACTTGGATATGTTTACTCAATGTCCTAAAAATTTCACAGTCTGAATCATTCTAGAAAAAACAATTATTGCGAAAATGGTGAGATGACCTATAAATAACATACCTTAGAAAGCATCATCAAAAGAATTTATCCTCCCTTGAATTTCGGCGTTCTTTACTTCACCTTCCCTCTGAAATTTGTCTTAGATATCCTTTGGTTAGCTCAGTTACTTGTAGATATTAATTATGCTCAAGTGTTATTAAAATGAGAGTCTTTCCTCTTATTTATACTTTCATGTAGCTTCCTTAAGGGGTTACCTTTTAACCATCTTAACCCACTTTCTTTATTTTAGGGTTAACCCACTTCTAACCACTTGTCAACTTAGTAATTTATCCATTAAATTTATTATTTAAATAATTTATTTTGTATTCACTTTGACTTATAGTACACTCATCACTTCGCTTTATTATTTA